>BMAW01002432.1:406327-479907 GCA_019974015.1 Nephila pilipes | reverse complement strand
TTTCATGTATTACTTTCAGTTTTCATGTATTACTTCATGTATTTACTATTAGTTTTACTGATTTACTTTTGATTTTTTAAGTAATTTTCTAATGAAGCGATGTCAGTACGTTTCGTGAGCTCCAATGTGCCTCAAAGTCAATTAAATCAATAGTTTTTCTCAGAAAATTTCCAGATTTCAGTTTTTAATTTTATTTTGCTCTTAATTAAAAAAATAATACAATTTAATTTTTCAAAGTTTGTAACCCGAGAATTTACAGGCATATTATAACTTTTATCGAAAATTGTGCTCATTCTCAAGATTTTATTTGTAGGCATTATTTTAAGATTCAAAATATATTTATTTTTATTTTTGGATTGTCAAACCTAACAGAAAAAGATTTCTTGGGAGTTTGTCGAATTTCATACATATGACAAATACCGGCATACAACGAATCTAAAAATAATCCACAAATTCTAAAATTCACAAATAAGTAAAAACAGAATAAAATGAAAAATACATTACTATAAATTTTGCGTCAAAAATCAAAACATTCACAAGATATTTTCATTAAATTAAAAGTACCATTTATGGAAACGACTCTCAAAAATATAAAATTCATTTTTAATGAAATTCACGAGAAATGTGTCCCGAAACCAAAACATAGATAAAAAAAAATAATTGTCTTCCACCTGGAAAACTGGAATTAGTTAAATCTTTGTTCAATAATAAGAAAATTAAAACCACACAGATTCAAAAATCTGGACATTTTGCTTAAGAAACCAACAATAAAATCTTATATTACATAATCAGTATTAGGCGTAGCAACAGAAATCGTTAGAAATACAATATATATTCAAATTCACATCTAATACTTTTATTAATTAGAAGGTTTCCTTGTAAAATATAGGGTAGACCAAAAATCTCTGAAACAGTTGAAAATTTAATAATATAACATAAAATCAACTAATTGGCTAGCGATAATATGGTTTGTACCGTAATGCTTACCACGCTAAAAATGAGTGTGTGCAAATAAAAAAAATGTTTCAATTGATTTTGATTGTTTGCGATGCACGATGTTGAATTAAATTGATATACATGTCTAACATGAAAAGATTAGTTTTCACGCTATAAATCAGAAAAGACGACTAGAGGGACGCTTCTCAAGGGGTACGCACATTGAAATATGATTAGTTGAGATTGCACATATATGCGATTTGCACATATATACGATTTGCACAAATGGGGATTGCACATATATAAGTGCTACGCATTTGCTTCTGTAAATAAGTGTGCTATTTTTAAATTTGTTTTTGTTGCCTTTACGATACAACGTTATATATCCATGGGAGAAATTCAAAATCCATCCAATTCGAATTTTTTTTTATTTGCACTAACGAAACTTCACCGTGGGATTTCGGGACAAACGGCAATCGATTAATTGGTAAGCCAGTTAATTCATTTTATACTAAATTTTCAAATATGTAAGGGAATTTTGATCCACGCTGTATGACTGGGAGGCAATATTTTGCTTATCAGATTCTCATCAGAAAAGAACTGTTAAAATTATACGATTTTAATTATACTTCTCATCGAAGTGAAAAAACTCCATATTGATAATTTTCTCACATTTTTCAAATAATATTAAGCTATTATGGAACTATAGCAATTCAACAAAATACTGTGAATAAAAATTAACACCACACTTATTCATTATCTATTCAGAATAATATTGATGAAAACTATAAACAAATAATCTCAAATTGGAAGTTTAGAAAAATTGTGACGTATGAAATAAGACAGTTTATAAGTGATTTACATGTGATGAAAAAATTGAAAGCATAGATTTGCATTATGAAATTTATCTTGTATGACTATGTGAAAACATCATAGGTAATGTATTTATATACACCTTATGTATTTATATACATGTATATATTTAAATACGGATATTAAAGTAATACTACATGTTATTTGCTACATAAGAGAAAGTATACACTTCAGAATAATATTTACAAGACTTAAGGCATTCTTTAAATTTGTATGTATGAGTATTATAATCAAAATAAATTTTCATAAACTTTTCAAGTAAGTGAAAAATAAAATTTTTTAGCTGCCTGTATTGTTGAAAAAATAGAAGTAATTTTGAAGTTCCTATTTTATTAAAAAGATCTTACATTCCAGGATATAGAATAAGAAATACTTCAAACTATGTAAAAAATAAAAATGAGGAAATGTTCACGTATACAATAGTATCAGAGAAATAACGTAAAAAACTATTTAAGTACCTCAAATGATGAGTAACTGAATGCACACTAAAACTATCCAGAATTCTGTGATATGCATCAGCGCAATTTTGAAAAAAGGCGCCATTTATTCAATTTTAAGAGTTATATTACTTCTGGAAAACTTTATTTCTACAACATGTAGAGTATAAAGTAAAAAAAAAACCCGTTATACTATTACATAAAATATAACAGGATTTTGAAGAGAAATTAATTTTAAAAAAAGGACACACTATTTCTCATCATATACATAAATTACATACGATTACTTTTTTTAAACATATTTTCTGAAATTCTCATGAAATTTTTTTTATTTTCAAGTACTTCCTATTTGCCCTACAATACACACAAAAGTGTACATCATCATAAGCCCATTATTAAGCAAAACTTACTGACACATTGTACAAGATTAGAAAAGTTAATCGAATACTTTCACGAACATAAAATGTCCTGCAATTATTTCTAGAATACTATGTTTAAGGTATTCGAATAAGAGTTAAATCATTAATATTCTTAACAAGTAATAAAAATTACAACTAATTATGAGGAGGAATGTTTTCGTACTGTATAAAGAATTATTATTATTACTATTATTATGCGAGAATGGATCAACTTCTTGGATTGTCTATTTTATTTTATCCATTTGATATGGATCCAAGAGAAAATAGAAGCATTACATGCCTAAAATATTCTTTAAAATTAACATTTAAAAGTTATATTTGTGATGCCGGGTATTGTTGTTTTCAGAATACTTAATAAATAAGAAAGTAAAATATCCTTCAAATGTTCTAGTCGTAGTTTTTGAGATGCAAACTCTATAATTATTTTAAAAGTTATCTTAGTAAAAACAATTAATTTTTTCTTGCAATTGTAACGCAGATGCTATAAATAATTTAAAAGGAAAGAAACTATAAAGTACTTTTTAATCTCTTTTACTTAAGATTATTACTTCACTGAAAAATATTTAAAACAGCCAAACACTTAAAATGGTGTTAACTCTAATATTGAGATAAGTCAAGTGAAAAAAAAAAACAACCCCATACATCTTCAACAGTCACGGCAAACTCTCATAAGTGACGAATTTGTCCCAAAATAATCTTTCAACTGATGGAAGAACGCTATTTTTTCCGTTTAGCTAGTCAGTTACTCGGAAATGGAATCTTTTGTATTTCTACCTTTCGTTTTAACAATCAGTTCAGATAAATGAAGTGACAAATCAAACCAGTAGGAAAGATTACCAGGTAACCAAGCGAAAATGATTGATTCGGGCGCTAAAAAAAGATCTTATTGATGGTAGCAAAAGTTAAGATTAGATGCGAAAAAGCTAAAACGGAAACTCGCTTTCTTTTTAGCGTAGTGCTAGTTGGATGTTAAATGTTATTTAGAAGCATATGTACGAAAGAAACTCGGATACATTGCTATTTAAATAACTCCAAAGGTATAACAAGGAACAACGTATAAGGAAAGGGACTGCTTAATACCTGTAACAAAGTATATATTCCTGTTCTATTTCATAAAATTGAAGAACTCGAAAGGGTTTCTGTATTTAGTTTTTTTTTTTTGTTTTTTTTTTATTATAGTGGGGTTTCTAACATTATTACCCAGACTCTAGTTTATTATGCTTTTAAGATCTATGTTTATATTTGCTTTGTGCTTGTTGTGTTCGCCTGCTGTCGAATGAAAATAAGCACTTCAATAAGTATGATTTTGTTCAAAATTGTAAGAAAAAAAAATTTCTAAAGCCGATTTCAAGCAAAATGTTGCATTTTTTCAAACTCAGACAAATTTTTTATACTACGTTCTATAAACTACCCTCTTTTATTATAGGCTTTAAAGTCGGTCAGAACTTTAATACTATAAATTTTAATCCTATTTTTTTGGTACTCTATATGACACTTTTGTGTTCTACATTGACTAAAGCTTAAGTTTCATTAACAACTTCTTATTAACATTCCTGGCTAATACATTTCCCTCCCCTTTCGGCATATTTCACCTGCAATCACACGTTATTCTTTATCCTCTATCCCTGTCTTCGAAACCTTAATTTTTGCATAAAAGTATTTTTTTGAGTCCCGGAAATCAATTTGGGAATAAAACACCACTCCTAATTTGAAAAACTGGCAAAAAAGAATTGTATAAATTAGGATTTAATCGGATCACATAACTTATCAGAAAGGCATAACTGTAATAAATACGAAAATAAAATACTTATTACTATTAATGTTGATGATTTGTAATAAATATGACTGTGTGTGCGTGGAATGATTCATGATTTATATTACTGAAAGGTGAAATGTAAATGATCATTTTAATAGTTGTGTTCAAAAGTATTATTCTATTCTTCAAGCTCTATGATGATAACTTTACTGATATCATATGAAGGAGAGTATTGTATTTAAGTTTCATTAGCGAAACAACATTGCTCGCTTTCTTTCGAATAGTAATATATTGCTCAATTTCTTTTATATAGTGATATTTAATACATTTATTTGCATAGTATGTATTCATTTGCATAGTATGTATTTATTGCATTCATTTGCACTCATTTTCTTATAATTATGTATATATATATATATACTATATCTCCCTTATTTATACAATAAAAACATCAAAGATAACCAGCTTTGAAATAAAAAATAAATATTTATAACTTTAATCTAAACAAAACTAATCTACTTTAAAAATAAATATTTAGTGAATAATAGTTGTAATAATAAAATATTACAATGTTCAAGAATAGAAATACACATGGTTAGTGTTCAGATGGAAATGAAAACAGCTAATTAGAGCAATATCTTACAACCTCTGAAAAATGTAAATCAATAAACTCTGTTCTTAGATACTTAGTTCTAGTCATGAAAATTGCAAAAATTATCTTACAAGTTAAGACTCATTCTCTTATGAAAAAAACCCTCAATTTTAACTTTCTTATTCACTATCACAGATTTAAATTACATCGACTTCGCTGATTAACTTGAGTATTTCTAAAAATGATAAGAATAACATAAAATATGTACTTCTCTGAAAAGAATACAATATGTTGCATAAAAAATTATGAAATATTAATGTTTTATTACATATTGCGTAGTAAATTTTAAGTTAAATTTATATGTAGCACAATACAGATTGAATTTAAATTACTGTAAAAGTATGTAAAACAAAACGAATTATTGGTTAAATAGATAAATAAATAAATTTTCTTAAAGATTATGATCATAAGAATGAATTAAAGCAATTTCGGTTACTATTATCGAAGTTCAGTGTAACGATAAATAGAATAAAATCCTCAAAAGAAAATAATTTTCTGTATACTGTTCTAATACAAAAGAGTGATTTAATAGAATATTGTCTTGTTAAACAGAAAAAAAAGGCATTTTTTTTAACGAAAACTTATTGTTTTTAACATTTTTTTCCCGACGTAATACTGTGTTTTATTTTCACGAAGAGTTAACTTCATTTAGAAGTTGTTCAGTCACATTATGATAATGTTGAATTCTTCATGGTCCTAAAAATTTTATGAAAAAGAGTCTTTGTCTTGCAAAAGCAGAATTTTCTAATTCTGGCACTAGTTATACAAATAGATTGATTTCCATATACATTGAGTCTACTTATATCATCTAATACTCGATACGTACCATCTTCAACGTCATACCTCACAGTTCCTTCAAAAATTCCGCCACTGGGACGAGCGCTTATAACAATCAAATAATCCCCAGGTGCATTAATTTTTTCTCCGAGTATCACATGCCTGTTTATTACATCATTTTGGTGCTTCACAAACCTAAGCACTACATCATTTGCTTGACCAAAACGAGCATCTAGAATTTTTTCCATCTTCAAAGGTGCACAAACATTTTCGTATGGTTTTAAAAGTTCGTTAATTGTATCAATAAGTGCAAGTGCGCAGTTTGCTACTACAGGTTCAGTTACTGGAACTGGTTTATGTGTTTGGCAAGGACACCAATGTGGCAAAATATTTGCCTGTTCACACGTCCTATTTACTGGTATAGGATCCATAAGACTCAAACCGTTAGGTGTAAGCATGGATAAAGTTTCATTAAGCTCTGGTGAAGGCTGTCGAGTCACATTCAACAAATGCACCAGAGTCGCATGTATATCGAAAGGTGTTGTTAAACGATCTTGGTTCTTGCGAAGATTAGCAGCAAGTTCAGGATATTTCTCAAGAAACCAAGTGGGAAAAAACAAATAAATAAAAGGCATCCTCTCCTCAAACTTGCCTATATAAGTTTGCCGAATAGGTCCAAATCTTATGCCATGATCACTAAACAAAATCAGAAGACTTTTATTTAATGCACCGTTGTCATGAAGATCCCTCAACAGATGAAAGGTTGGTTCGTCTGCATAACCAGCAGCATTCAAACTATCGTGCGTAAGTCTTGCAACGAAAGTGAATGCAAAGAGTGATCTATCATCCATCGTTTTTACGAAATCTTTTAAGTAATTATATAGAATATCCATTTCAAACTTCGACTGCAGACAATTAGCTTTACTTTCCCGCCTGACTAGAGATTTCTCCACAGCAAGGGCAAAGGGACGGAAATAATAATCGGCTGGGGGATCTCTAAATCCTTTTTTAAGGTAATTAAACGTAGCTATGTGCGGTGCATCTTCAGCAAACAGTGTTCGATAACCTCTGCTAGAAAAATTTTTCCATATGAAGTCAACATCATCAAAAAACATATCTCTCACAGATTCATTCCAATAATGCTCGATGAAATGGCCTGTAAGTAATGGTACTAGATTAGGAAATGTATTATCAGCTACTTTTGTATAGCCGTTTAATTCGAAATATGATAAATTTTCCTTTAAAAATCTATGAGTTTTGCGAAAATGTCGTAAAAAATTTAGCTTTGAAACCGAATCTATGCCTACTATAATGACATTTAGTGGATCATCTTCTAAGGAAGACTTTATCTTCGATTTGAATTTCTCGACTTCAGGTTTTATAGGCACTAAAGGAATAAACTGAGTTAAGTTTGGAAACTCTTGCATAGTACATTTCACTATCAGAAATTCATCTTTTAATGGAACACCGAATCGGAGTTTCTTGGGATTTCCATAATAGTATTTGTTATCTGTTGGGTCTTTTTCTCCTCCAGAATCTCTTATAATTGGCCGATAAGTACATGATAGATTTTCTCTATGAATACCATAGTAAAAGCTCAGAAGATGTTCATCCAAGGCAACTATTCCATTAGGCCTAGCGTTCATGAACTGAGGCCGCCCGGGACATCTGTATGGACTACTGACTTTGCTGACGAAGGCCTGTACTGACGGGTCATAAGGATCCCAATCTGGTATTTGACATCCGGGTGTGTTCAGAATGAAGCCATGATTGTCGACAAGCCATTTTATCTGGACAGGTTTTGACGATTCAGAAATTATTTCATCTCCAGAATATGACAGAAACACAACAAGACCCACCAGGGAGAATGTTGAAAGGATAACAAATGTGCGACGTATCGTAGATCCCATAGATGTCAACTATGA
The DNA here is from genome assembly GCA_019974015.1 of Nephila pilipes. Classification (NCBI taxonomy): domain Eukaryota; kingdom Metazoa; phylum Arthropoda; class Arachnida; order Araneae; family Nephilidae; genus Nephila; species Nephila pilipes. The sequence continues at coordinate 472,132 of BMAW01002432.1, read as the reverse complement.
GGTTTTTGTCCAAATGTTGAATGTTCATAGGAATCTATGGAATAAAAAAAGGTATTATTGAAAAGGAAATAAAAACATATATCAAATAATAATGCATAAACAAAAAATTTTAAGACACATCCTTTATATTATTGTATAATGAAGTATTATAACGTTTCTTTTTGCAACATCATTTTTCATTTCAGTAAAAAAATTATATTTTTTAATTTATTTTTTCTATCATCTGCAATACATTAGTTCCTTTTCAAAGGAATTGTATTTTAAATAAACATATTTAAAATACAATTTCTTTGAAAAGGTACTGGTATATTGCAGATAATTATAAAACTTAAAATTTTATCGTTTCCTTGTAGGATTAAATAATGTATATAGTTAATTCAGTAAAATAAATAAATAAAATAATATATTTTTGAACAAACATACTTACAATATATATTAATTGATTTCACTGCTCGAAAACGGTTTATCTTTAAACATTTTTAATAAATATTTTGATTTAAGAAAATGTATCGGTACTAAGAAACAAAATTAAAAAAAATATGTGAAAGAAATTTTAAAAAAATATATTTATCTTCTACGAAAAACGGATTTAAAAGTGACCCAGTTTTAAAGAGACTTAAAATTTCAGACTAATTGAAACTGCAGAATTTTATTTTACCGTTTAGTAGCTATTTGAGAAAAATTATTTTTATGTAATGATCACTAACCTTCACACTTCGGTTGCTATTTTTTTTTCCCCTTTCTCCTAATATTTATAGTGAAATAGGTATTTTTAATTTCATTTTCCTACATTTTGGCACATCTTATTACTTAACATTTCAAAAACTGACTTTTAAATTAACTGAAGATAATATATTATAAAGGATATACATTTATATTATCATTCTCTAAAAATATTATAAACATTCATTTTTAAATCTTATAAGATATTTTTTATTACTCATTATAAAAGAATATTTTTATCAAAGAAGTTTATATAAGATATTAAGTTATCGATAACGTTAAAATTGTGACGCATTCTTCCATTCCTGCCACTTTTTCAAATTTCCTAGAATTCCATGAAGAACAATCACAACAGCTGTCACTACTACGTGAGTCACTCGGAAATAAAATTCAAGGACACACTTTAAACCGCAGACTGTTGGTGGTATTTCACTTGATATGCAAAGATTCTGATGCAAGATACATATTTTATTCGGAAACGATGTGTTTGATCTAAATTGGCTAACGTGAAGAGTTTAATTTTACTTCTTATTCTTCACGAGTCACACGAGGTCATACTAATTATTATTGTGTTAATATATAGATAAAATTAAAAGTAATTTTTAAACAACATACTTAAACAAAATTAAACAATTGAAAGCAAAATAAAATAAAATTTAAAAGATAACATCAGAATTAAACAGAAGTAAGCAATTAATACTAATGTATTTCATTAAGGTGTGCATAGGTTGAATCGAGAAAAATTTATCAATTTTACCAGCAAACATATGAGAAAAACAGCAGGCTATATCATATACTTACAATCCAGTACATAAAACGCATTTTTGTAAGCTATAAAGTAATATGGTAAACATTGCAGCAAAGTTCATACAACATAAGCTTCCCATGGATATTTATTTCATCAGTAAAAACTCAATTGGAAGTTTTCTGCATTTTTCGCAGGTGTAATGAATATCTAAGGGAACTATGTGGCTGTAATGGGAATGTAAGTAGTACCCGGTGTGACGTCATAACTTGTTAACATATTTTGTTATTTGTTACTGTATTCTTGGAAATGATATACTCCCCTTGAATGACGTCATTTCCCCTTGCAACAGCGGAAACCGTTACGCTGCCCGCCAGACACCAGACAGTTCGGAGTTGAGACGTTGTCTTTGGCGAGAGCAGAGCTCTGTAGTTGAATGGTGGTTATGAAGATGTTAATAAATGATTTTTTAAATAATTGATGCCTCGTATATTTTTGCCACTACGCCACACTGGGTTATCATAGAAAATGAAAATGAGTAGTATTGACATACCCAAAAATTTTCTTTATTATTTTTTTTATGAATGCGCTGGACTTTTATTGTGAGTTTTCTTTTTAGTTAAATATTATGACAATATGCGAAACTACAGATTATTTGAATAAGATGCAAAAACCTGCAGAAATAACTAGGTTATAACATTCCATATCATATTAATATATAAAAGTAAGTAAGTACGCACTCATACAGATAAATATCATAGCCAAACGCAAATTTTGATAAATTAGTTGAACTGTCTAGTATCAAATTCAACAGTAATCTATTAACAGTTATTTGTAAAAATATTCTCAAGTGATTATCAGATGACAGATAATTATTGTAATATTTTTTAAGTGGAATATTTTGAATCGTATGTGAATTATAGAGCAAGTAAGTCACAGAATTATACTGAATTATCTCGCTGATTTTGAAATATATATATATATAGTCGTTTGTGAATTATAGAGCAAGTAAATCACAGAATTATACTGAATTATCTCGCTGATTTTTAAAAAAAAAAAAAAAAAAAAAGTATCGTTATTGTCGAAAACTTTCCAAAAGATTAGTCTAAAATATTATTGTAGCATAATTGTAAAGATTTTTTAGTTATTAGGTTCTCAGTTTTAGTTATTCACTTTCACAGCTTTTTATAAAAGGCAAAACTTTTCATTCTATGGTCTTATAAAAGCATAAAAGAAGACCCACATCTCCGTCCTCAAAAAATATGGACCCGCCGTGTAAAGGTACTAATGCGCGTTAAATTTGATCAGGTTCCCATTTCTTCCCTTGGCGTGGTGTGGCAGTTTGGAGAAGAAGGTGCCAGATCAGGTGATGTCCTCGTCACTTGACCCAGACTAAAAATTACGAGGTCCGTCAAAATTAATTGCCCTCGTGTTGCTTCTCAGAGAGACATTCATAAACAATCAACAATCCAAAAAAAATGTGATATGTGATCTTCTGCAGGATTTTGTTACAAAGTAATTCTTAAAACATTTTCATTTGAGATATATCACTATTTTCTCAAGTCATCTTTTCTTTATAACGAAAATATTCGTTTAATACCTTTAAAAATTGCTTTCATCGTCAATTTTGAATAATTAGAACGCAATATATTTAGTAAGAAAGGAGATCTTAGATGTAGAAGTACATAGAAAAGCATAATATTATGAATAAAGGTAACTGAATTATATTAGTAGCAACTCCTTATTAATTTTCATGAACAAATTTTTATGTAAATTAAGATCTACATTTTCATTGCTTTAAATACTCATCAAATCTCTGTTGTTTTTTAAAAAAATTTCAATTTGTTGAAACTAGAAATATTCATATAAATTCAGATCTGTTTAAGTCATTATTTAAAATAAACATAGGCTGCATGTCACATTTAAATTACGTAAATTAAAAATATTATGTGTATTATAAATATAAGAAAGTTCAAAATATCCATTTATGATATTGAAATCTCTTCCAAAATAAGTACTGATTCTGTTGATGAAACAATAATTCTGATTCCTAAAACATTTCTCTTACGACGGAAAGAGAGAGAGAGAGAGAGAGAATACAGAGACAACAAAATAAAAAATTATTTCAATGAGATATCTTTTAATATTTAAAACATCATCAAAATGATATTTTTGTAGCCTTAAGGAATGGAGTTTTCACTCTAATTTTTATTTTTAGGAATAAAAATATAACTATTTTATTTCATTAATTTAGTTTTCAATTTATTTTATAAAAGTACTTTGAGATATTTTTCTCTAATTTTTATGTCTTATTAAAAAGGAATGGATCTCTAGCCCTGCTCGTTATAAATAAAAAAAAATATTTATAAATCTGCTAAAATCATAAAAATAAGCAAAATTCTCACATGTTTCTAATGTAATAGTTACAATTCATAGTATATTTATGTAATAGGTATACATATATTTGCATCTCATTTTCCATATCAAAAACAGTAATTGGATCTTACTGTATCTCACAGCTTTTTAAAATATAAAGCATAAGAAAACTTATTGGCACTGTCCTTTCTTGTTTAACTTTATAGATATCTTAAGGTTTAACAAAATTGTCAGTAAGATTACAATTCCAATTGGTGGGACGTCAGAAAAAAGGCAACAACTTTTAATAAGTTTCTTCACAGATTATGCAATATCGCTCTTTCTGAAATAACTCTTTATGCGCCTTAATCCTAGCTAAAAATTAGACAAAAAAGTCTTACCTTACCAAAGTGCATAGAGTGAGATACTTCTCTAACACAGCAGGTTCAACAACTTACTCTTCTAACCAAATTTACAACAAACGATCTGTAAAATCCCTACGATAAATAATTTGTGAAACGATGTTGAGATAGATTTGAGTTCGAAAAGAAACAAAATTTATGCACGGTGGTGTTCAAAATTAAGGGAATTTTCCAATTTGGTCGATTATCTCTATAACTACTGGACAGATTTTAATGAAATTTGGTTTGTACATAGGGTTGATATAATACAAAAAAATAACAATTCAACAGTTATAATACGCACTCATCGGAGTCGCAAGGTATGAAACAGCAGTTGCAGAATAGAACAAAAAAAAAAATAATGGTTAATAGGGGGTATAGTCCCCTCTTACAGATATACAGGCCTCGCACCATAATTTTATGCTGGAAATAAGGTAGTTTATGAATTCCTGTGGCAATTGGTCCCACTCGTTCTGCAACGCAGTGTTCATGTCTTAGGTGGTTTTCAGAGGGAGTTTGCGAATTGCAATTGCATGTTCTATAGGATTGTAGCCTGCAGATCTAGCTGGCCATCCCATACGGCGAATATCCTCACTTTCCAGAAATTCGCTGACCAGATAAGCTCTATGTGGCGTCGCGTTGTCATTCATTACAAGGAAATCAGGACCAATTGGACCCCTGAAAAGGCGGATATAGGGCTTCAAGACCTTTTCCCTATTACTCTCAAGAGTCGCAGTGCCTCTTTCAAAGACATGGAGGTGTGTGCGGCCATCGAACATGATGCCTTTTCAGACCATCAAGCCTCCACTGCCGTAATGGTCGATTTCTTGGACATTGGATGTCAGGTAGCGGGTCCCTGGTTCGTTCCATATGAAAGTACAGCTCGAATCACTGGTTAGGCTGAACCGGAACTGATCAGTGAAGAGAACGGTCTCTCATTGATCCATACTCCAATCTATATGATCTCTGCACCCCTTTAAGCTGACTCTCCTGTTAGCAGAACTAAGCGGAACTGAAAAAACAGGTCTTCTTGCAAACAGACCTCTCTCGTGAAGTCTTCTGGAAACAGTCACCCTTGATACTCGGGTTCCTATGCCGCATATAGCTCATTAAAGACATGTGAAGCTGTATCATCATTGTTACGTCTCGCTATAATGGACAAATGGCGATCTCCTCTGGCCGTCGTGGTTTTTGCTTATTCTTCGTGGATTTTGTTTATTGATTTCTCTGCAAATTTGAATTTGAGACTGGCCTGCTTATAGCCTACCCCTGATTCACCACCTCATCCAATCATCTAAGCGTTGGTGGTTACTCACTTTTACTGTTTGAATTTTAAGTTAAGCGATTGCTGCAAAAAAGCGCGAAGAAATTTGGAGAAATGTGCCAGCGAACGAAATCGGATTTTGTCACCCGGGCTTATAAATCCTGTTTTTCCACTACTTCCGCACACACACACGTATACCCTTGCATATTCGACGTACAAGATTTGTATCTTTGTTTTGAAGCAGTATTTTTTCATTTGGTCCAATTCCTTTCATGAAATTCGGCAAAAAAAATGCAAATTCTCTTAATTTTGAACACCAGTGTATTTAAAATACAGAGATATTTACAATGAATATTTAGATCGGGAGATAATATAGAAAAATTGTCGAATACTTCAGAATCAGTGTATAATCTTCCTCATCAGGTTGTGTATACAGAAGAAAGTATCACTACTAAAATGCGCGTTGTTTTCAATGCGAGTTCACATGAAGTTGGTCGGTTGTTGCTTAACAATTACTAATGGCCCGGCATTAATTTAATTTCTAATACATTTAAGTTACTTACATATTTTATTCTTGATAGAGTAGCAATTTTAACTAATATCAAAAAAATCTTTTTAACAATTCGTCTTAGCCGAGAAAGATAGAGATGCAATTAGATTTCTTTTTGTTGGGAAAATTGAGAAGCCAATCATGCATAGGTTTAATAAGCAAGTAACAGGTACATATTTAAGAATTTACTTTTTGGAGTGAATTCGAGTCCCTTTTTATTGGCAGCAATTATAAAGCTACATACTCAAAAATTTACAAATTACAAATGATACAATCGAATTAATTTACAAATGATACAATCGAATTAATTTACAAATGATACAATCGAAGCTTTAAGACTTTCAAGTGGAGTTAAAGAAATTATGAGTAAAGCTAGAACGAATTTACGTAAATGGGTGACAAATGATAAAAATTTGGTTAAAAAGTTGGATGAAGAAAATTGCGATAATCACTAGCTCTATTTAAATGATTCAAATGAAACGAAATTGAAAGTCTTAGAAATATAATGGGATTTTTAAGATGACAGTTTGAGTTTAGAGACTGCTTATTTGACAGTTTTTTTGAAACGGAAGAAAAATAATAAGCGATTTATTCTTAAGACAGCAGAAAAAATGTATATGATACTCTAGGATTCACACATCACTCCAATACTGTTAGATTAAAACTTTTGTTACAGGAGTTATGGTTAATGAAGCTACCTTTATTTTTTTGGGGGGGTGGGGGATGCTGAACTTCATCTGACTTAAATGACGAGTGGTCTCAATGGTGCAAAAAACCTAAAGAACTGAGAAAAATTATAGAGCTCCTAGATTTTTTTTTATTTATTTGACGGAAATATAGAAATCCATATTTTCTCTATTGCGAGTCAAAAATGTTATGGAGCGGCTGTACTCGTATATGTTAATGTGAAGAATCTTGAACAGATTTCTGTAAATCTGATGATTTCTAAAAGTATAGTTGCTCCAATAAAGAAAATATCCTTTCCTTGTCTTTATTTACTGGCTGCACTGATTCATGCAAGATTAGGAAGTGAGATAAAAAAAAAGTTCTAGATCGAAAAACATCGGCTAATATCTTGTTCCAGCAGAAGATGGAAGTCATTCGTTAAAACTGTGTAAACGAGATTCAAAAACTGACATAATCAAATTCTTTTTTTTTTCTCTCTTCCAAAGCCAATCCTGCTAATCTCTTCACACGTAGAGCTATTGCTGCTTCTCTAGTGAGTAGCGACAAGTGGTGGACATGTGCAGACATTTTGATGGAACCACAGTTTTCCAGCCAGTGTTTGATACCAGTGTTTTACGAAGTTGAGTGCCTGACACCAATTGAGAAATAATCCTATATTGACGAGAGCACTGTAACTATTGATATTGGGGACTATTCTGAGAGAACTATGATGATTTACAAGAGCTCTAACTTTTTCGAGTAACTCTTAACTATTAGTAACAATTATTATAAATTAATTAATGGTCTTTCTTATATTTTTAGATTTACATGTAATTGCAGGAGTGCAAACAAAATAATGTTGGTCCTCTTAAGGTGGAAGAAGTTATTATAGCTGAAGAATACTTAATTAAATATGAGCAGAGGGTTCTATCACGTAGAAAAGACTTAACTGGTAATTTTAAAAATTTGAATCCCTTTGTTAATCAAATAGGAATAATTCGTGTTGGTGGAAAGCTTGGAAAAGCGTCTTTGCCATTTACCTAAAAGCATCCAGCGATCCAATCAAAAAATGGTAAGTTAAATAAAAACTATTTTTGTAGAGTACATAAACGATTATTGCATATTGGGCATAACGAACTACTAAATGCTGTACGTTTAAAATTTTGGTCGTTGGAGGCAGAGATATTCGGTGCGAAAAACATGCTATAAATGTAAGCCCATTTTCGGATCGTATAAATGGAACCCCATTTTGTCGTCTCAGATTATGAGAGATTTACAGAATGAATGAGTAAATAGATCCCCTCTATTTAGTACAACAAGATTTGACCTGAACGATCCGTTTCTTATTTTTATAAAAACCAGAGAAAGGCTGTACTAAACAAAAGTTACTCATGTATGCGCATATTATTTGTAACTAAAGATATTCATCTCGAGATTTTGTCAGATTTGACTTCTAAATGATTTAATTTACATTTTACAGTGTTTCATGGCTAGACGTAGTAAATATTCAAAACTATTCACGAATAATGCAACAAATTTAGTGGGAGCTAATTCCCAATTAAAAAATTATATTAATTAGTTAATTTTGCTGACAAAATTTTAGCTTCTTATTTTATGTCCGAGAAAATGGTTTGGAATTTTATCCCTCTCAAGTAAACCATTTTGGTGGGTTGTGGTAGGCTGGGGTAAAGTCTATTAAATATGACCTGAAAAGAACGATAGGAGATTGCACTTTATTTATGAAGAGTTTGAAACAGTAATACAGATTGAAAGAATATTTAGCTTCAGATTTCTAACGCCTATGTCAAGCAATTTTGACGTTTATGACGTACCTCTGGTCATTTTTAATTGAGGGATCGATAAATGCGATAGCAGAACCGATAATTATAGATGTAAATGAGAATTGTTTAAATAGAGCGTTAGCAAAAAACAATAAAGATAATTCAGATTTTATGGGGAAAATGGACAAATGATTATTTAGCAACTCTTCAACAAAGGACGAAATGGCTGGTTGAAAAAAAATAATACTCCTGTTGTTGCAATGGTGTTAGTTAAATATGACTTTTACCAGTTTGCAAATGGTTTTTAGGACGAGTTGTTGAAGTATATTATGGTTCTGATAATAAAGTATAAAATAACTTTAAAACTTATAACTAAAACAGGAGAATTTAAAAGATCTATAACAAAAATTGTAGTACTTCCTATTGAACGAACCCTGTATTGATTGTATATTACATTATTTCTTATTTAGAGTATTTTGTTAATGGTTATATGACAATTTTGTTGTTTACTAATGTTGTATTTTAAAAATCTTGTGATGTGTTAAAATTAATTATTTTGGAAATTAAATCTTTCTTGTAGATTTATTGAAATTATTTTGATTTCAATCCTGGGCAGTGGATTAAATCCCTCGATAAATGATTCGTGAAGCGGCGCTGAGATCGTCTTTCAAGCTGTAGTTAATCCCTTGATAAATGATTTGTGAAGAGGCGCTGTGATCGCCTTTCAAATTCTGTTACATCCCTAGATGAATTATTTGATTTGTGAAGCGATGCTGCAATCGCCTTTCAAATGCATTGCTTCTTTATGATTGGATGAATCAGTGAGTGTGCGTATGGTGTAAAGAAATAGAATGTATATAGAAATAGAGTGTATCGTTTTCGAAATAAAGTTTAATGTTATCAGAAAATAGTTTTTGGTTAGTTATTTACAGTAAAATTAAAGTTTTGAGAGCAGCAAGTAGCGTTGCATTAATTCGATCAAATACAACAATTCACTTCTTTTAACTCACGAACATCTATCGGTTTCTTGTTATCATTTGTTCCTCCATCTCTTTTTTTCTTTTTCTTTTTTCAGTTCTATTTCGATTGTATATCACTATATTCTTCATTCAATTTATAAAACTTCTTAACTTAATCTAATTTGTCTAATGGCGTTCCATTTAAGTTGGAAAGGAATTAGAATTTTATGTTATTGAAATTACAAAAAGACGACTCCAAGGATAGTGAAAAGGAAGCTGTGAATATCCCAATATCATAAACTGTCACCTATTCCTCGGTTAAAAAAAAGAGCCAAACGAATGCTAGATCGGCGATAATCGCATCAAGTAGCAGTAACGCACGATAAGAATTTGAGAAAACTGTTCTCTATTTATCTCTCTCATTGCTTGTAACGTAAAAAACAAGATTCTGAAGGGAGTTTTCAGCGAATATATATGTATTCGAGTATGTGGGAGATAAACGATGCCTAAACTATTTTTAAACAATTAATTACTTCAGATATATTTATATTACAAAAATTTAGGAGAATTAAAGTTTAAGGTTTTAATATTAGAGTTCTTTAATACCGAGATTGGTTTTCAATCACAGCCGCGGATTTTTATTTTCGATTCACGCTTCGGATTTTAAACAGGACTTTCCCTTTTTCTTTGGAATGCATAGTTCAATTACGTTAGATAATTTAAGAAGTGTACGCAAGAAAAGTTAGTCCGTCTGGCTTTCTGCAATACAAAAAATTAGTACTGTGTTCAGGCGCATCACTGCCATGCCATGTACATGTTTCGAGAGCCACAGATTTTCGGATATATGTTCATCCCGATAATATGCATCTCGATGTCTCCCCTTCCCTGCTAGCTATGGTATTATGAATAAATAATAAGGTGAAGTTTTAAAAGGCCTGCTATCTCGACTATGACTACAAAATAAGTTAAGCACGTTTGGATGGATCTCGCAAAAAACCATCCATGTCATATATGTGTGTATGTTCCTTCTTATTTGACAGTAAATTATTTGAAATGTCAATCATGTTTCAACCAAAATGCTCAATTTTAGTTATACGTGAATAAGCTGACTCGGGGTTGGCGTTGTTGCCATCGAGTCTTGGGTTCGAGCCCTGATGCCACTTAAGATCCGTCGTGTATGGGGTTGACGCACATTAAATCTGCTCAAGGTCCTTTGTCTTCTAGTTGGACTGGTATGGAAGTTTGGAGGGGGAGGTTCCAGATCAGGTGTCGTCCTTGTCATTTGACCGAGGTTCAAAACTACGAGGTCTTTCGCAATAGCTATCGTGTTACTTCTCTGTACGACGTTAATAAACAACCACAATCACATATATTTCGGGTTATTAAAACTATTCAGATTTTGAGTAAACTGTTTAGTATTATTTTTTCGTGAATCCAGGTATTAAAACTGGTACTGTATTTTGGGTGACGAGTCAAAAAACTCTGTTTTAATTCAATAAGTTTTCACTTTAAAATAACTTAATTTTACTTTACCGTAAAATTTGAAACCAATGTAGATTAAAAATAATTTTTCTTGTGTTTAATTAAAAAAAAAACATTAATATTTTAAAAAAGAAAAGTATGTTTAGTGAAATGTTTTCCAAATTATTAACGTAGATATTAATCATAATTTTTCGTTGCAAAATTTTTAAAAAAATTCTTATGAAAATTCTATTAATGAAAAAGGAAATATATTTTTGAAAATGGTAATATACATAACATAAAGATTTTTTTATATTTATCTATTTCTATCCTTGAAAATGTTTTGCCATAATTTAATCTAGTTTTCAGAATGTAATAAAAAAAATCACTATCTCTAAAAATATGCCTTCAACTCAATTTTCAAAACCTTCTAAAACATTTTAATCTAATCAAAAGTGTAAATGTGTTTCGCTAACAAAACTATCTTCATTTCAACAAATATAGTTTGCTATATACGTTGTAATAATAATATATTTTGAATGATTCAATGTATCATTTTAAATTCGTATAAATTATTTGTGTAAAGATAATAGTTTAGGAATTTTTATTCATCCTGATGTTCTTTTTAAAAGAAATTAAATGAAATAAAACTTTTTTTAAAGAATTTTTAAAAATCTTTAAGAGAATTACAGGAATTTTAAAGTAGCTCTCGCGTAGATATAAAATAAATAAAATAAGATCAAAAATTAAATAAAATAAAACTTTCGAGCACTTGCGCACTCGTTAAGCACTAGCACATACATAAATTCAGAAGGAAAGAGCAAATATTAATGAAATTTGGGTATTCCTTAACACCTGAATCAATTTGAGATACCTCATAACTATGTTGCAGACATTAATTTAATTTCATTGCTACACGAAATTCGAAATTCCATGGACCTCCTCTTCCTTGATAAGTGAGTAAAATATAGCACACTCTATTTCTGGATGGATGGTGCAACTTATACCAGGTGTCTATTATTAAACTGGCTTTGAAGCTTTCTGTAGTTTCAGCAAATGGGAAGAGCAGCTCCAAAATTTAAAGGTTTACTAGGAATATGGGGAAATCAGTGCTAAAATTAAATTTGATATAATTAATTGATTGTTAATATTACTTGATATTCATATATCACTTATATTCATATATATTATATTTTTAATAAAACTATCTTAAATATTATGAGGGAGTATCTCAGTTACAAGACATTTAATTTTTATTTGAGCTTGGATGTTTTTATAGCAATAAGAATTGAAAAATACAAATAATACTAAGCTAAAGAAATTATTTCACTAGTAGTTTTTTCGTGATCTAATGATCAACTGAATAACGCTACCCCCCACCCCCTTCAGATAACATTAAAAATATACTGATGTGGATAACCAAAGTAAGTGCAGTGAGAGCAATAGAAAACAAAATACAAAACAAGACGTAGTTGTTACTCCAGGAATTTTCAACGGTCTAGAAATATTTCTTTAACAAGTGAATGAAACCGAAAATAGTTAAAATGCAAGCTTCAAATAACATTAAAAATTATAACTGTACCAATTTTGTAAATAGCCAGGAATTCCATTACCCCATCATTTAAGAAAGAACATTTTTCCAAGAAATTGTAGAGTATCTCTATTACCCGACTCGTCTGTCACCTTAAAAATTAGTCAAATCACAATTCCAAACTCAACTTAATTTCAAAGCGCGAATAAAGTAATTAAAATAGTCTCTCAAAAACAGTTTCACATATGTACTTTACAAAATCTTATTTTTTATTTATGTAACAAGGCGAATGCTCTCTACTAGTTTATTATTCCTCCTTGCACATTCTAACCACTTCTGTAAAATGTCAAAGATTATTCTTACCGGATTACATTGCGAATAAATCTACAATAGAACAATATTTCGACCACATAGCGTCAAGTCCTAGTCTCTATAGGTCACACAGACACGCAAGTTACTCCCACGCTTTATATTCAAGACTTTCCCACTAACAATCTTGCTATTACCGTAACCTTTCTATATGATTCAAATTCGATGAGCTGTCCGACTTGATTACACCTCCAATTCACCCTAATTCTAAAGTAAATCTAATTTGCATAACCACGTTTCCAGATGTTAGCCAATGAAAGGTTTGCGAATGTCCCATGTTTCAAAACTAAATCAGCATTGCACAATCATTTTCAAAACACTTATTTTAATTAGATATTTTGTTCCTAGTTGATTTTTAAGCATTCTAGTTATAATTTTGAGAATTATAACTGATTGTTTTTATTCTCTATGTCAAGCTGTCAACAAGTTATCCTAAGAATCCAGGCGCGTATATTTAAGCAATGGGCTATCATTTAAATGTTAAAAAGATAGTGTCTTTTACGCTTTTTTAAATGTGAAAGAGAAAGAAGTTTCCTTGATCGATTCATAAGTCGATTTTTTTTTTTAAAAAAAAAAAAATTATTTATATTTGTTAAAATATTAAATACTTACAGCCGGCTTAAAGTATATAAAATTCATTGAATTGTCAAATTTAATACAATACAAGTATATAATGTAAATTATTCTGTTATGCGTGCTAATAGATTATTAAAATTTCAGTAAGAAGTTTCAAATAAAAAAGACTTTAATGGTATTACATGTTTAAAGCACACCAGAATTCGTTTCATACATTTTTAGCTAATGGTTTTGTAGTATATTCATTTATGCAAGTGCTTTATGTACGAGTGTATAGTGACGAGGCTTGTTTGTTAAATTAACGTTGCTCTGGTGAGAGAACTGCACGAAAGCTTTTGGCGTCAGATTTCCCAATTTTAATTCATGATTAAGTAATGATGACGACACCTGTAAACTGGCATCCCACTTTCTTAACCATTGGAGGACTTTAAGGAGAATAGTACTTAAAATTACAGCGTTGATGTGATATGATATTCTGTGTAAGCTTTCTCAATAGTAAAAAGGTTATTTACCTTAATTTGTATTAGAGAATATATAGAAGAAATATAAATGTTTTATTTATTTTCTTCTGTGTAATGCATTTCAGAAACATATATTATGAGCAGAAACTTTTAGGATAACAAAATATTTATAGAAAAATTGTGCCATGCTTACTTTACAAAGTATGTAACTATTTTGAGTCTCATCTCGCATTTCCGAAGAGGGGGGTACTTAGTTTCTCGAAAAATCTTTTCGAAGAAAATTATTCAATGCTTTGAAAAAAAAAAAAAAAAAAAAAAAAAAAAGAAGAAGAAATTCTTCATATTTATGAAATACAGAGCAAAAAATGCATCCACAATACGTTTTTTGCGGAAGCTAAAAAATTTGGAGCTACAGCATTTATTCTCTTCAGTATAGAGTATTTTCTAAAAGCTCAGGGAATGCTTTAATTTTCAATCAAAATATTTTATGATATAACAGCCTAATATATATTTATTATTAACTTCAAGTGCGCGTACGTGACTTTATATACTTGGTGGTATCGCTCTTAGCAAAACACTAACTTCTTTGTTTGATATGGCACTGAAACAGGGAATCAAAATATGTTACGTGTACTAGAAAAAAAAAAACATCGAACAAACATAGTAATTCAAAATCTGGTCCATTTTCTCAAAGTTGATGAAAAGATTATATAAACATTTTCTGAAAGGCCAGAAAATATCTAACATGAACAAGGAAATCCTTTGAGATAAAGCTTGTGTGAGCCCTTTGACATGGACTGCGCTATTTTATAAATTCTGAGAATTTTTTTGCGCTATAAACTACTGCCTTCTGAATATTGCTTCTTCCTTCCTTTTTGTTATATGTGTAAGAAGTGGTCACTTTTTTCGTTTGCTCGACCTATAAGAATTAGCTTTATTTCCCTTTTCTACTTATCACAGTTTTGCACGGCAAAGTTCCAAAAGTGTCTGTAAGATTAAGTATTGGTGTCTTTGGGGACACACACAAATACGAAAATCTTTTTCCCTCTAGTTCCTTGGAAAACGTAAAAAGACTTTAAAGACTCGTATATTTCTTGACACAAATAAATTGAATATTTTTCTCGATCTGTTATATCATTTTAAACAGATAGAGTGAAAGTTTATAATTTAAAAGAATTGTTTAGCTTTGTTAAGCGTTTTAACTATTTTACTTGCTTTTCATGATGTTCCCCCGTCTGAAACTGATATTAAGATTTTATAAATATTACTTGACTGTTTATTGAGCTCTGAATTTATATTTAGAGTAAGGAGGTCAATTCAGGTTTCGGCAATATTTAGAACCTGAACTCTGAAATGATTCAATTGCTTTTATTCGCATTATATATAGATCAATATTTTAATTTTTAATTTTAAATTTAATTTAAATTTAATTTTTAAGTTTAATATTTTTTGGTAAATTTTTTTCTTCAAATTAAAAAATATTTTTTTAGATAAATTGAAATAGTGAAAAATGCTATCAGACAATTTATGCCCAAAATTAATTATAAAGGTTGTAATACCCTATAGTTATTAGATTAAAGAAAAATGTTTTTAATTTTCTTTAATTAACTCACGTTACTGTTTAAATTATGATCTAAAAAAAGCCTTTATATAACTTTTTTATAGCCAGAAATATATTCATCCAAGTCAAACATAAAATAAATAAGAATAATCGATAATAAAACTTCAGGTCACGCACTCGGTTTTTTTTAACAGCTCATGCTTGACACTTCGTTTTTTTTTTTCCGAGCTGCAAAAATTATAATAAAAATAATAATCATAAATAGCATTGTTTATGCATGAATCATTTATTCCTTCGGGTATAGTTTTTAAATTAAAGACATTCTCTTAATAAGTGTCATTATATTAATGGATGTGTAACACTAATGCTATGAAACATCTATAATTATAAAAAAAAAAGTTGTTATATAAAAAATTTCGCATTTTAATAAACATTTATAAAATTCAAGATCTGGTAACAAATATATATATATATATATATATATATATGTACATAAAATTTCTTCTAATCAAATGACTGAGAACAACTGCAACTCTTAAAAACAAAATGTTTCTTTAAAAAAATAGTGCCTACCTTTATAATCCAGGAATTTAAAATCCAATGCATCTTCCAGCTGACATTACCAAGACCGAATATATATAAATGTTTGTTGCGTAAATATTACAAGTACAGCTGCAGACACAACGTTTGATAAAGGAGAATCATGCATTCCTGCTTCCGTGTTCATTGGTTATCTCGCAACAAATGAGAAAAAAAAATTTTCGTGGATAACTTTATTGAGCGGGAGAGGTTAGTTAAAATGCTTTTTTTGTTTTCAAAATAACGCATAAAAGTCAACTTAAATACTATGAATTTCACGCCACTTTAAAACAAATAGAAAGGAAAGGAAAACGAACGGGACTGCTTGCCATGGTGATAACACATTTGAATCTTTTAGCCAATTACAACTCATTGTTTTCTCAAGACGCATTTACACACACCCTGGTTGTTCATATGATTTTTATATATATAAAAAAGAAATGACAGCTCGTTGTGTTATGTTGCTATTGCCTACAATTCAAACACGCACATGAGAAGAAAAAAAAAGTAATTAAACGTAGTAACCAATAAACTGATGTTCGGTATTTTATTATCTAGTAAACTTATAAACTTGGGTATAAATAACAATTTTTTTACTATAAATTACGTATTCTTTTCACGTTGTTATTTCGTGACTTTATCTCCCTAACCTATGTTCTTTCACCTATTTTTATCATCCCCTTGTAAGAGAGTATAAACTATATATTCGATTATCCTTTTTTTGATGTTGAGTTCACTAGTTTCATTAAGCCACCAAAAAGGTTTATCTGAAATTTTTAATTTTATGAAATAAAACTAACAACTTCAAATATTAGTGAATAGTGTGAAGAACTACCACATTTAATTTTACACTCTATAACAAACAAACAAATAAACAAAAAACGATGCACCAAGAAGGAGTTGACCAATTGTAATGAAATTTTGTATGCAAAGACATTTGGACCGAACATGCAAATACTTTAAATTTGGTGTCCAGTGAATGAATAGTTGGAGCTGCAGCGTATCGGAACTGCGCACTCAGCAGAGGTATGTAAGAGGCGATTCTCAATCTGAAGGTCAAGTTTTCTGTTGCATTGCGATTTAAAATACCTTTCAAAGACTGAAAAAATGCCTCGCTACATGATACAAGCTCATTACAAGCAACTGTTAGAGTTTGAAAGATACCGTATCATTGGATTGAAAGAGGCAGGTTGGGAAAATTGGAGAATCGCTCGTCATATGAGTCTAAGCGATGCAGCGATTAGAAGATGCTGGCAAGAATGGGTGGACAATGGCAGATTTCAGTGTAATGATGGTAGCGGTTGACCAAGAGCCGCAGCAGATCGAGAGGACGAATGGATTGTCAGATCAGTTGTCACAGTGCCTGATTCATGGATTTTAACCATCAGACATGCGACCCGCACACGAGTGTCCACCATGAACATTCACAGACGGCTGATAAAGCGAAATATACGTTTGTACCGACAGCTACGCCATCTACAACTCACACCTGCACACTGTCGAGTCAGATTACAGTAGTGCTTGGCTCTATCAGGAGGGAATGATGCTGACTGGGGACGTTTAGTGTTTAGTGACGAATCCCGGATCCAACTATGTACTGATGATCATCGAAGACGTGTCTGGAGACTCTCAGGGCAGCGTGCTGATCCTGCTTTCACTATTGCACGCCACTCAGGCCCTCAACCAGGAGTTATGGTCTGGGGTGCCCTTTCCCAAGATAGCCGGCCCCCTTTGGTCGTCATTAGAGACACACTTACAGCACAGCGGTACGTCGACGACATTTATAAGAAAAGAAGATGAATACGAAGCTAACCCACAAGGATTCTGGACTCGAAAGCGAGGTAAGCGTTTTATCTTGTATATCCTCGAATGTAATTGAACATTATACAAATAAACTGAACTATTAACTGTTTACAATGAGAGTTAATTGTATCTCTAATATGTACGGGTTTTTTGGTATAACTAAGCAATAATGTTGATACTTTCAAATGAACATCTCAGTTTAAATTCAAATGATATTTATGCGCATGTATGATAAATTTATGAATTTGAATAAGCTAATAAAACACACATTACACATTATTTATACACCTGAAGATCATCAAAGACGTGTCTGGAGATGCCCAGGGCAGCGTGATGATCCTACTTTCACTATTGCACACCACACAGGCCCCCAACAAGCAGTTATGGTCTGGGGTGACATTTCCCTTAATAGCGGGACCCCTTTGGAAGTCATTAGAGTCACACTTACAGCACAGCGGTACGTCGACGACATTCTGAGACCTGTTTTGCTACAGTTCCTTTTGCAGTACCCTGGCCTTATTTTTCAACAAGATAATGCCACACCACACACGGCACGTGTTGCTATGATCTGTCTTACAGCTTCTGAAACACTTCCTCGGTCAGCCAGATCTCCCTCCAATTGAGTATGTCTGGGATATGTCGGGAAGACGACTGCATCTACCAGAGAATGTTGATCACCTAGCCCGACAATTGGAGCAAATTTGGCAAGAAATACCGCAGGAGACCATCAGGGAGCTTCATCACTCTATGCCACATCGTGTGGCAGCTTTTATCCTGGCTAGAGTTGGGTCAACACCTTATTGAGCTCCTTACTTTTTAACTAAGTAACTCTGAAATAAATCATTCAATTTTTCTGAAATTTTAATCATTTTCTATCCTATACATAATTTTCCTCAATTCCTCCTTGGTGCGTCGTTTTTTTTTAGAGTGTATATATATATATAGAGAGAGAGAGAGAGAGAGTTAATAGATCTGTTTTCATTCACTTTAATGTTTGTCTTATCTGTCTGTTTGTATGGTTTGGTTAATATCTTCTTTTTTACTGGCTCAGTTGTAATTTTTTACATATTGTTATGATTTTAATTTTTGAAATAATTTCCTAGTTTATTTGTGATTTAAATTTTTATAATTCAATTACATTTAACTTTCAATTTTATGTATACACACACACACACACACATATATATATATATATATAGAGAGAGAGAGAGAAAAGCTAGAGTCTTCTCCTTTATATTTCATATGTAGTTGTTTAAAAGTATTAGTCTCAACTACGAAATCATTTAAATAAATATAGAAATTTTTTCTCTAGATCTCTATATTTGCAAAATATTTATAGCTATAGATCAGTGTTGAACTTTTTGCTAATGAATTAAAAAATTTATTTACTAGAACTTTCTAATCAAGATTTTGAAAAAAATACATTTGATAGATTGATTTTTTTGTGTAAAGCACTGCTTGAATATTCATCACATTCGAGCGTATTCTGAGGCTGAATGTAGAGAAAAAAGAAAACATTAATTTCTTTTCGAAAGGATATTGTCTTTGTATTTACTTTGAACTTTCAAATAATAATGCATCATTTTTTTTTTTTGATCGGATGAGTGAATTCAATCAATATTGTAACAATGAAACAAATCAAAAAAAGTATGCTTAACATATGAATAAGGTAAAAGGAAGGGGGAAAGTTTTAAAAATGCTTTTATTTTTTCTACATTTTTGTTTTGAAAAAGCAAAGTGGCTAAACAATTTTTCGAATAATTAGTCACTCTCAAGAACTAAGAACTAAATAAGCTCCATAACATTGATGAAACTTAAGGAAAAACAACTCAATAAGAAAAATGTTTATTTTCTATTTATTTTAATTGAAATGTTCTACCAGCACTTCTAATTAACCAGCTTGCTCTAAGCGTTATTTTTTAAACCTAGAATTATATATTGTTATATATTTGAGTGAAAAACTTTAAATAAATGTATTTGTGCAGGAATTTTACCATGGTAATTGCCATAGCAACAGTCACGCTAGATTCGAATTAGCGTAATAAAAGTATGTTTAATGACTAAAAGACTCATTAAAGTAGTAGTTATACTTTTAACAACTACAAGAAACGTTATTTGCTATTTTCTAAATAGCAGATTTTGACAGAAACACATTTTAAACTAGAATGGGTTTCAATGAAATATTTGAGATAAATTATTTTACGTAGATATCAGATAGGGGAAAAAATGAAATCATTCTTTTAAAAGAGACATGGAAATTTACACTTTCTATGAAATCACGTAAATACGAGTATGATATTAGTTTGTTTTCTAAGAAAAATTGTTATCGCTAAAGGAAAAATAGATGCAGTTAAAAAGATGGTGATGATTACACAAAATAAAATTTTCTTGCTAAGTATATTTACAAACAGAAGAAATCTATTATTCTAGAGTCTCAGAATATAAAGTATAACTTTGAGGGGGTAAGTTACTTTTTTTTTTCTTCGTTAAATTTTTTTTCACCGGATGTTACTTAAATGAATATTTAAATAGGAAACGAACCGTTATCGTGTGCAAAATAAATAAATAATAATAATAAAAAAAGAATAAAAAAAAATAATAAATAAATGAAGTTGTGGTGTTAAAAATATAGTATATTAAAAGTAAATATCAATTTAACGCGAAACATACTTGAATGATTTTACGGAGATACTTCTAGATATTTTGAATAACTGCTTTAATCAAAGTATTTTACTGACACAAAAAATTTCATACTGATTTTATTTCTCGAATTACGTTTAGTTTTTAAATTTAAAATTCAGAATACGAATATTACAAATTTTAATACAAGTGCATTTTAAGAACGCTTATAATATTGAAATTACACAGCTAATTTCTGATAATTAAATTAATTGCAGATGTAATCACAATAAACATTGGATTATATGATTATTTTTTTCTGGAAGGCTTGTTGCACATTTAGTAAACGTGTTCAATACTGAACAATTTTACAGAGGAACTTATTATTATACTAAAAATAATGAATAATGAGAATTTACTATGCTTATTAATTGATACTTATGTACGCAATCTTGTAAATTCATTTACTAATATTGATTTGATTGGTTTCAGGAAGCCGTAGATTAAAGTAATACTCAGTATGGAGAAGATAGAGTTCAAACAACCGAGTTGTACAATGACGGCCTTTGGAAATTCAAGAAACGCTGGTAGAAATGTATATATCTGGATAGTAACTATGTAGGAAAGTTTTAAGAAAAATAAATTAATATTAAGTTTCTATCTCGAATATTTTAGTAATAATAAAAATTTACTATTCTGCGGGTTACATCAATCTTTGACTTCCTAAAACCAAATAAATCGATATTAATAACAGGAATTTACAACATTATGTACATAAGGATCAATTAACATGCAGAATAAATTTTATCTAAATATCTCGATTACTTCTCTGTAATAATCAAAACTTTACAATACCTCTTCGTACAGCTCTATTTCGATGTAAGTAAAAACAACATGGGGAATTTGTCCCTTGTTTATATCAAAGATAAGATATGTGACGTGTTATAAGATGAAAAAAACATCAACAGTGTACTAACATTGAAAATATAGTTTCGCAAGCCGTAAATATATTGTAATTGAAATGGAATTTAATCAGTCTGTCTGAAATTGAATTTCAACACAGCTGTCTCATCGAATACTAAACATTCGTAGCTGAAAATAATCAGTCAAATATTTCAGTTATCACGTATTGTAGTAGGCAAGAATTAAAAGATGAATAGAATAATGTAATTAAAAAAAAGTTTGAAGTAATACTGGGTGCTTGAAAAATGTCTTGTCTGATAAGGTTCGCAGAGAGAAACAAAATAGTTTTTTTTTTTTTTTGCCAAAGAATATGTATCTATGCGGATTTTAAGTTCTGAGGCTTAATAGAGATATAAAAGATGAAATTAAAAGCAGACAAAATGGAATGTGACAAACATATTATAATGACTCTTGTTTTTGAAGTAGATACTCAAAAGAAGGATCATCAAGATAGGCACTCAAGTTTCACATCTTCGGCACGTTGTCTTACCACACATTGTCAAACTAATCAACCCATAAATCATTTGTTCTATGGTCTAAAATAGTTAACTGTACAGTCTTTAAGCAATTTGTTTGTTTCTGTTCATTGCCCTTTTGAATTCGTGTGATGATACACCCTGATGAAAACTTGTAACGCCTTTTTTACACCGTTTAATCCTACCGACATCTTTCAGTCTATTTAAAGCAAATAAGTATTAGATTCCAAATGAAGATATGCAATAACAAGATGAAATATTTTATTTATCACTGAAACATAGATAAGGTCGCTCTCTCTCGAATCTCACTTAACTAGCCAATCCCAGATTAGGATTTTCACACTAACAGCAGCTCCGCACTTTAGTAGTTAGACTACAAATAACTTCAATCCAAAGGATTAATTACGAAATTTTAATACAACTTATAAATATTTATCAACCTGTCGTTATCCGCTATCTCCCATAATTTTCCGTTCAATTCTATTTCATTTATATATCACTATCTGTAATTCAATTCTCGACATTTCTTAGTTTCTTCTAATTCACCTAATTATGTTTCACTTGAGCTGGGAAGAAATTATAATTTTTTGCATTTCAAATTGCTATAAAGTCCCCGAGGTTAGTGAAGTGAAAATCGCGAATAGCTCAACGTCACAAACTCAGTTTGAAAATGACACCTTATGCATTTGTTGGATGTTGTTAACTGACTTAAGCATTTCACTAACTGATTTTTCACTTAAACTCGGTATTTATGGGGAAAATATGTATCGAAAAATATTATTTTGGCTCATTCTGCCATCCTTTAAAATTTAGAAGAAATTTTCTAAGCTCCCCTGGTTTTGAGTTATTAATTTATTACATGTCTTTTCGTTACGTAATAACAGTTAAATGACCATTTACACACTGAATTAAATAATTTGCTCCTAATGAAATTCTACGAAAAAGTAATAATAAAAATAAAATAAGATTATTCAATTTTAGGGGAGAAAATCTTCATTGTTCTATTCTTGAAAAATATTCACTTAACCGCTAATTAAGATGAGTTAAGTCAATTCAGTTTTAAAAATCCCCAATCGGGATTTTTATCTCAGCAATCATATAAAGGGAAAAAATAGTTCCTTTATTTTACCCTTTACTTAGTATACTTTTTCTATTCTCCCTGGAATGTACCTCAGTAAACTTTTATTTGGTTAAATGTTTAAACTGAAAAGCATTTTATTTGAACAATTCATCAAATTCGGATGATTGTAACATGATACTATGCAAAAAAAAAAATTTTTTTCTCCCAGTTACTTAATTGCCTTTCTCTTTCATTAATTGTGTACCTTTGAAAAAAAAACTACAGTTCGCGATTTTAATTCAAAAAAAGACCAAATTCACTTTTTATAAGCAGAAGATATTGTCTTTGCTCACACACTTCACTGCATTGTGTTCTACCAATACAATTCATCTCCGAAGGGATCTCGTTTAATTAGTGGGACAGGCAAATACAAAAAATATTTGGGCAGACGAAAAAAAAAAAAAAAAAAAATAGAATTTCAATCACAATATCGTCAGTGTTTTTTTCTCCCTCAGTGATTCAGAGACATGGTCGAAGATGTAACAAAGTCTTATTTTAATTAAAATACTTCTTTTAAATAGAACAGGGGAAATTCTTTAGTGTTTCTTATTGTATAAGAAAAATTTCTAAGTACTTTTACAAAATGATAGAAAGTATCTTTTTTCAAGGTGATGCTTGGTTAAATGATAAAAAAATAGAAAGTTTTTATTTCCTACGTGAATAGATTCGTACTTATATTTTTATGTTTTAAGCATTGTTGTAATATCCAAGCCGAAACGATGATTTTAAATATTGCCGAATAGTATATTTACACTAA
This sequence comes from Nephila pilipes, assembly GCA_019974015.1. Taxonomy (NCBI): domain Eukaryota; kingdom Metazoa; phylum Arthropoda; class Arachnida; order Araneae; family Nephilidae; genus Nephila; species Nephila pilipes. The sequence goes on along the minus strand of BMAW01002432.1, from coordinate 448,412 downwards.
TACTTTGTTTTAACTAAATGTAATATGAACATCCTTAGCCTCATTTATAGTTACGAATAAGGTGTAACGAATACCCTTCATTACTCTGCTCTAGCGCCATATCTTAGTTGAAGATATCAAGCAATAAATATCGACTCCAATTGAAGACTCGTAAGAATAAACCAATATGTTTTATTAATAGCCACTCTATATCCCTTCATTTTCCTTTCAATCTATTTCATTTATATACCATTATCTCCAAATCACTTCACTTCACTTCTATCTTCATCTAATTTTCCTAATCACGTTACTTTTTGGTTGGCAAAAAATTGCAATTTTATGCAATTCGAATCAATATAAAATCCTCGAGGTCAGTGAAGAGAAAATCGCAAATAGACCAACGTCACAAAGGATGTTCTTATTACATCAATGGATATCGATGTATTTTAACGGATAATTATGTTCTTGCTAAATAAGGATGATCTTGTTTATCAATCAGAAAGCACCATATGAATATATTCGTACTAGAAACAATACTTTTATATTCATCCATTTTATATTATCATCATCAATGCAGTTACAGTAATTCAATAAAAAAACTATAAATCTAAATAGTACTAGGAATACGATATACCCGAATACTAGCACTGTAACACCAATATTGCTTCGTTCTTAACTAAATATAACAGGAATCTTTTACCCATTGTTATTGTAATAAACAAACAAATAGTTTGGTGCATTACTGAAGCAGCTTGACTGGTTACGATTTAAACTTTCATCATTTATCACAGAGTGCAAAAATGCTCTATTATTCTCAATTAACGTCTCTTAAGATAATTAATCGATGATGTAGCCGTCAGAAGTTAATAATTTCTCAGGTCATAACGCTGTTTCATAACAAATTATCCTTAATGGGCTGATTACAGAAGCTCCAATTTGCTCCACTTTAGGAGAACTGGCTTTTAATTGGGGGTATGACATCAGTTAAATATTGCCTTGATTATTACAACGAGAAAATACGACTTTTTCCTGCATTGAAGTTATTTGATTTAATCTAACCTCGGAGAGTTTAGTTTTTCTTACCTAAAAAAGTATTGAACTGAATAAAGATAGTTCGTTCCGTAGAATCCATATTTTAAGAACAGAAACAAGAAAATATATATTTTTGCTTCATGGTAGTTATATGATTTAGTCTACAGCTTTGTGATCCTTTCCAAAATATTTTATTGAATAAAGATAGTTCGTTCCTTAGGATATAGATGCGTTTTGACCCATTTATCAGCATTTTTTAATTGATTTAATTTAATTAAAAGGCGACATTTGTTCCATCTTAATTATTTCATTTTGAAAGCAAATTTGTTTTGTTCTATTGATTCAGTATCTTTCAAGAAACTGACATTACTTTCCAAGAGTTGCTTATGCAAATAGCTAAGCTTAATGCATTTTTTTAGAATATTATGACGTTCTTGGAAGCAGTTTAGAATAGAAATTGCTCTTCTGAAATGCACCACTTTTTTAAAAAGATACGCCTGATACCATTGTTCTGTCTACGAAGAAAACTGCGTCTAAAATTTATGATTTTAAGATTTGTTTGTGAAAGTTTTTAAGATTTGTTCAAAACAGTGTATTCGCACCGATACTAGTTTTTATAAAAATATTTTTTGTTTCACTTTTTCCAATAAATTATTAGTAGTATAAGCCTAACTCATTAGCAATTTTTTCAATAAAAATATTTTGATATAAAGTTATTCTTATGCAGTGTTAACAGAACAATGTAATAATATTTTTTTAAATAATATTAGAAACAATCGTTATCAGCTCAATTGAGATGTTCACGTTATTCAAAAAACTATGAATATGAAATAATTATAATTATTATTATCAGAAATTATGATTTAAGCTTGAAAATTAAATCCTAAGATAAGAATTAAAATATTAAAGTGTAAAATTTCTAGAACAAAGTAAAAAATAGCCTTTAGAGAAAAAAAAAAACTTTTAATACATAAGCAATATTTAGTACAGTAAAAAGAAAAATTGATAATTCAAAATTTTTTAACAAACTCGTGCATTGCTATTTAATTTTTAAGTATTCTGTACTCTTCGATGAATGCTAAATAACATTTGATGGGTTTCTTTGAAAGCACAGTGATTAGCTTTCAATTGGAAATAAAATATAAATATTGCTCATTTTTCTTTTCTTAGTTTCATTACTTTAAAAAATCTTATGGTAAATTTAACTAGTTAAAATTACATAATTCTTCTTAGAGTAGTTTTAAATGAAATATCTTAAGCAAACATTTATGTATTATTAATCTAAAAAAAAATATAGTAATTATGTGATCTTTTTATACTTCGTTTTTGTTCATCCCTTTAATTTTCCAAACTTAATTGTGTCGAAAAAAGCTAGTAAAATCATTTTGGTTCAACTGCACTTGAATAATAAATTAAAGAAAAGGAGGGAAACTCTTGTTATTAGAAATTTTTCAGCTAATGCGAATTTGATGTATATAATAAAAATGCAAAACTTCCTTTTAACGCACGCAAACTCTGAATTACTTAAGAAACATTGTAATTTTCTTATGACCAGACCGGGGCCCCCGGCCACATAAGAGTTTTTCACTTTGCGGTCGTATCTGGTGATATTGTATCTTGTTTGATAGAATTAATGATCAATCAGTATCTGTAGAAAAGACTATTGGCAAAGGGTTAATCGTTCGTGATATATTTTACAAACATATTAACTATCATTTTCTGGTATTTTGAAATTCCTTATTCTTTTATGGAAATTTTGCCTTTGGTTTGTATAAGAGAATTTTTAAAAATAAATAGTATAATTTTTGCTACAAAAGTTTCTAAAAACGAATAAATCTTAAATTCCCATCAAGACTTCCCATTATTGATTAATGACATTAATATTATTATGTATACACTTCCTTTAAAGAGAAACGATTATCGTATACAATATAATTTGCTTTTAATCTGTTAGGTTGAATGGAATAATTTGTAACTTCTATTCTTAGAGCAGAATATATCATCTTTCAGCTGGTGTTATACAAACTACAGCGAAGGTAAATATTTGAACCCTAATTGGTGTTTCCACACTCACTTATGCTTTATTCAACCTTAATATCCTTCATGCGGTATATAAAAAAATGGGATGATGTTGTAAGAAACTGTTCAACTTCATTTAAAGGTTCAGCAGTTTTATCATTAAGGATAGAAGGTTTATCTTTGGCGTACTTATTATTAACCCTTTAATGCCGCTAATTTTTCAGTGCGTTTTTATTTATAATTTTTTAAATTTCGTCATACTTCATGTATCATTGAAAATAATTGAAATTTCCAAAAGCGTGTAATTGATGAAACTTTTTAAATAATATATATACACACAAACTAAAAAGTACATTTAGCTCGAATTAAAAATTAAAAAAAAAAAAAAAAACCTTCTTCAGTCTTCTTTGAAGTCTTCAGTGTTTATCTGCGATAAGTTTCTTTGTGGAGCATAGTTTCATACTTATCTCTGTGGGATCATTTCCTTAAAAATCCTTTAATGGATTGATTTTTTTTTGTTGGATCAGTTCCATCATCTTCATTCATTGACGAAACTCAATAATGAACTATTTTTTTTCAGAAGTTAAAATTCCCGTTGGGTTTTTTAAAATTTAAAATCAAGTTTTATAACTGTGAAATTAAATCAATTTTAAGAATGTAGAACTTGAGAAAAATTTTCCAAGTTCAAGGAAATATAATTTTTGTAATAATTGTATAAATAATTGGGACTTTTTTTGAAGATAAGGAGACACAAAACCCTAGTTTTGTTTTTCCTTCCTTTTTGACAATTTATCAAGGAATAAAATAATTTTGAAATTTGAATTTCTGTTAACCTCAAAAATATTTTATACTTTCTATTTTTATTCATCACTATTTTTTGAAATTTTTCTAGAATAATTTGAAAAATTTTGGAAAAAAAACACAATATTTGTTTCCTTTATTTTTGTTACCTAAAAATAAAAGTCCCTTATCATCAACATAATTTTTTTAAACTTCATAATGCAGTTGATTTCCTCTCAGTAGACCTCTGAACACTATTCCACGGCTGGGTTAAACAGAATCTTAAAATGCCCATATTAAATCAGAGTTTCAGAATGAAAATTTCCTTATAAATGGCTCAAACAAAGCAAGAATGATGTTCGCATAGTAATATGCTCATTTTTGAACAGAATGACAAAAATACGTAAGTTAGAGACAACAATACGCTACAACAGGTGTTATCACTTTCTTAGCTATGCAGTCCTTCAGTCGATGGCTGGTTGAGCCTAAGTCAGTTAAAACGGACGTCAACCGCTTTTGATAATGTGTAGAAAAGTGTCTAACGAGTTTCTTTCAACAAATGGTTTCTATCATTAACAAAAAAAAGTTTTTATGGACATCTTTTATATTAAAAAGTTTTTATGGACATCTTTTATGTTAAAAATTTTTTTCTTTATATTGAAACTTTCTAAAAAACAATTTTTAGAAAGTTTGCGGCAGTTTTAAAGATGATTTGTTATATTTAGAAAGGAAAAGATATTTTCGAGAGAGATTCACAATTTAAAGGCCGAAACTTACAATGATACTTCAGTTTCCCCGAAAAAAAAATTACATATTATTTTTACTAAAAAGTGGCATAGAGTTTTTATGCTTGGATTATCGCACAAATTCTTGCCTGCTTTCCATTCTTTCATGAATCGAGAAAAATTGAGATTCAAAGATGCTGCAAATTTCTTATATTTTTTTATTTCATCTTGGCATACGCTTACAAATGACATACATCAGCGAAGTATTCAACATTTCACAAAATCGGAGACTTTTCTTTTTCCCATCAAAGAGAGAGTTGGCGGATTTCCAAAATAAAAGATCAAAAAAATTATTTTGGCAACTTTTTCTTTTGAAAGAAAATGCATCTGTAAGGATTTTGATACTAGACATAGCACAATACCTCCCGAAACTTACGGCTCTTGAATAATGTGTGGTCTATTTTGAAAGCCTTCTAACTTTTGCATGACTTCTGCTTTTTCTGTGATGCATCACTTTTAAAAACATAAAATCTGATAGGCATTTTAATGCTTTTTTCCCTCATTCTAAATGCATTAAAAGAGTTTTAAATCTTGAGTTTAAAGCAATGATTACATTACTATTCCATGTCATATTTTTCCCTCAGTGAAGATGATCTAAAAACTGGTAACAATTAATTACAATATTATTTTCTTTGAAAAAATATTATTTGATATTATAAATTAATGTTTCTATTATTATTGTTTAATGTATTTTTTGTAATGATTCACAACAAATTTAGTTTTATTCTGTAACAAACTGATTTTTAATGAGTGGTTCTGTCTCTTAACATTAATAACGACACCAGTTCGTTGCAATTCCGCTCCGCAAAACCCATCCTTAGATTCAGACCAGGAGTTGAAATGGCGACACTGCCGGTTCAGTTTTTCAACGGCACCGAAAATGTTACGTCGTTTCTAAATACTATTGAATGCAATATAACATTTTATAATACATCAGTAGAAATACACAATGTGCTTATTCAATCCCCTACTGACTCTGAATATAGAATGATCAAAGTCGCGCAATTATTAAATTTGTTAATGACGGAAGCTGGTATTGTACAGCATATTAATTAACGGATATCATCAAGCGGAACCGCAAAACGAAAGCCCAGCTTCTTCAATTTGGATCTAAATTGAAGAAATACATCCGTCAAATTAATCGGTGACCAACCCAGAAACAAATCAAAACCCGAGGTATTGACTGAATAAGAGTAGAAGACAATATTTTGAACATAGTAGGTCTCCAAATAAAGGGATTCAAAACCGCTAAAATTATCAACAGCCAAAGAGAAGGTATCGGCCATCGGGTAAATAATGTACTTTCAATAGTCTCCGTCGGATTAATCAAAATTCTCCACTGATTCTCAATTTATTAAAAGTGAAATCTATTCAAACTCCTTATAATCCTAAATTTTTGCTCGATCCGTTTTTGACGGCTTTGTGGATACTGGTCCAGAAAAGTCTTTTGTATCTACCAAAATTTATAATAAATATATTTTTATTTGTACATAAACCTCATCAAATATTTCATTTATCACAATTCAGGTGCCGCATGCAAAAATTTAAGTCATTTGAAAATATTGATACGCATTACTAACTTCAGACAAGAATGGCAGTTTACGATTATGGACTTGCAACATCCTTCAGTGAATGGAGTGGATTTCATGTATAAAACTGTGATCTCACTGTACTTTGATGAGGGAACTCTCGTTGTGCCAGAAACGAAAATAAATTCTATTGTCAAGAAACAAGAAAGCTTTCTGATATTACGAGAGGAAAGGGGGAAATTATGCTCTGCTCATTGCAATGCAAATGATAAAAAAAAAAAAAAAAAAAAAAAAAAAAGAATCAGAAGAAAAGTATAAATAAGGAACGCTGAAGGTGAGGGAAAAAAACGTGAAACAAGCAGAAAAAAAAATCGAAATATTGAAATTAATACATAAAGTCATAGTAACAATTATAACTATTAAAAGACACGCTACTCAATTATAATCAGTTCCAGAAATATCAAAGCAATTTAATCGACCTTGAATAAATAAAACAAAAATAATTTAGTTACTTGGAGAGTTTATCTAATCGCGACCTTAACCAAAGATTATAATCAAGAATTCTTATTATCTTGAAAACAGCAAGATTGGATCCGATTCCAATATATTTCTAGTGTCGGGATCCGAATCGGGACTACACTTTTAGAATGTTACCTCCCATTTGCTTCTCACCCATATAGAGTGCTCATCAATCCTCTATATCCTATTACCTCTCTTTAATATCTCCAATCTCTATATCTCATTCACTATACATCTTATATAGTAATGTTAATTTACATAAGTCACGGTTCTTTCACTAGATGAGGTTCTCAATTCAAATAATGTAATAAAGTAGCCCCAAAGGCCAGTTAAAGAGAAATTCGGGTGAGAACTCGTTATATTGCTTATACAATTAAAGAAAACTCTATATTTCTTAGGAAGTAGAGAATTTCAAAATAAAATATTTTGTGGCAAGAAGATAATTTTTAGCAGTTGTCTTAATTATACATAATTGTATAGCAGTTATGAAAAAATAAATGTATTTCGTCAAAACGTAGGAGTTACTTCAGTTTACCTGAAAGCTATTTTATTTTTAAATCTAGACTCAAAAATGAATTTTAGTTCCACAAAAAGCGAAATTTTGTCAATGTATTTCATTTTTAAATTTCTACATAGACTTTGAATGATCGTAATTGGATAATTTTCTAATTTTTGCATAATACACGTAAAACGTATTCGTTATATATGTTTAAATAAACAGATATCAGTAACAGTTTTTAAATACTATTTTTTTTTTAAAAAAATGTTTTTTCAGCTCTTTATTTTCCTTTGAGAGCTTCTCCTAAAATGTTCCTTTTCACAGTACGGCGATCATGTGATGTAAAAGAACAAATTGGAATAGTTTGTATCTACAAGAATTTTATCTATGAATTGAAAGACGTATGAATTAGAATAAAATATTTGGTCCAAGAAATTGCTAATATCCTTGCAAGTTCCCAACAAAATTTGATCTTCTGTGAATGCTGAAGATTTGGTAATGGTGTTCTTCCATCCCTCCTGCTTTTTAGCTGTATTGATTTCTTTCGAGATTGGCAATGGGGAACTACTGCTCAACGTTCTACCCATTTGACATTAGTCAAATAGTGATGGATGAAACAAATCAATCATAGATCACAGCTGCTTCTCTTCACACATTTTTCACCCTCACACACACTTTCCTAGCTGGATTCAATTTGAAAGCAATGAATGGTGATAGATAAAGCGTGAAAAAAGAAGTAGATAAAATGGTTAAATAATTCAACCTACCGAAAAATTTCCCGATATCGGTATTTTATAATTAATAAAAAGAAATATAATATCAGTCACAATGGTTGATTAAATTATTTTTGTAAAAAGATTAAATAAATTCATTTTTTATTATAAATTAAGAAAAATTAAGCTACTTACAATGTATTTAATAACTATTTAAAATTTTCTCAAGTTTTTTTAATAATAGTTCATTCACAAAGAAAGGAAATTTTTTAAAAGTTTATTATCAGTATGTAATGAATTATTATGGTTTTACTCTAGTCCTTATGTCTCTATTTGTTAGCAGAACACTCTTTCAAATGTCTACTTTGTAAATGAAAAGATTCAAATTTAATTACAATAGTACCTCCCTATTAGGGACATCCACCTCACTAGACATTTTGTTCCTTAAATGGAGATGTCCAACAGAAGTGTACCTCACTAGAGAGGTACTACTATATTTTTATAAAGGAATTTTTAAATGGTTTGTATTTTTCATTTGGTTAAATCTTGTATTGATTTTGTGTTGAAAATATGAAAATACAATCAATAGGAAAATAAACCTTTCATGTAATAAGTAAATATAAATAATAAAGAAACGTGAATAATACATATTCACTCCCGACTGGTTTTTTTTCTTCATTTTTCAATTTTTACTGCCATTTTTAAACATTAACATCACATAAAAAAATTTCAGGCTGATTTCTTCCCTCATTTGAAATATATATGAACCCTATTTTAAATACTAGCTAATTATATGAGTTGAAATTAGTCGAAAATATTCAAAAATATTATTATAAAACAACAGTATTGAATGTACTGAAATCATGTACACCACTAATATTTCCCTGTTTAGGTTAATTGCATTATCTCAGATATGAACATATTTGTTCTGTAGAAATGTACATGGAGAGGTGGTTTTTTTTAAAAAATAAACTCTCTTTGTGCTAAATATATTTACACCTTTTCGATTTAATCCTTCTCGCATTTTTGTACTCTTCGATTAGTTTTATAACGTAGAAAAAAGAAATGTGGAATAAAATAGTTTTTATATGTTAAAAAGAAATATGTATTTTTAATAAAACAACGAGGAAATTCTTTTGTTTTTTAGAAGAAGCTATGAAAAACGGGTAATATGAAAAACTGACATTAACACAGTTATCTGTCAAGTGGATATTAAAAGGGTAATAAGTCACTTTACGCATGTAGGTCTGACAGAGCAGTATGTCATGTATAAAAAATGTGTATCATTTAATAAATAAAAGATCATCTATTTTTTCACTATAAAGATGCAAGAAATAGTACCAATGTTTTTCCAACACAGTAAATTCAAGTGTGTAATCAACCAAAAAAAAATGACAACTTAAGGATCCAACTGGATTATGAGTAAAAAAAGATAGCAAGGGTATTTTGATTTATTCACAACTGTTAAACAGGATGAGAAGTTTCTATTCTCCATAATGCATTTAAATTAATCATATCCAGGATACATAGATTTATTTAAAGTGTACAGGTACATTAGGCTTTTAAAGAAGATTCTAGATCATAAAAATCATTATAAATTATATCATTATGAAACTCAGAAATTAAGTAGTATCTTGAATAAAATATCTGTTCCTTTCTATGGAACATAGAAATAAAAGTAAATTCTTATTCTTTAACTCATAATAAGTTTTTATAGTGTAAACTTATTAAGCGTTGTATCACAAAAAATTTCACTAAACGTAATTGACATTATACAGTTTTAAAAAACTAAGGTTAAACTTGAGCACTTTTATGTCACTATTTGGAAAGGTGCGGTATTAGTAAAAATTTCCACAAATGCAATGAGAATAAGTTAGGGTTGAATGATCAAATATTACATGAGTCTCAATATTCTTGGTGCCATATCCTAAAAATGTAAGCATTAAATTAGTTAAAAGCTGTCAGAAAAATGAGCAGCTGAAGTTTTTTGTCCACATAATCTTCTTTTCGTGTGAGAGTATTAATTTAGCTTTATACTTGGAAAGAGATATATATATATATTAAATATTAATTAAAGGTGAGTAACCGTCCGTGAACCATTAGAGGTAAAGGTGCAATTGATAAGATGAGGGTGACAACACTTTTAGAAATGATGGCACGGTATTCGCGTGACCAGTGTAGTACAGATATAATATTTAACTCGTGGCTTTTTTTTTTTTTTTTTTTCATTTCTTTAAAGACAAAACCCCACCAAGGAACTCTTCCACTCAGTAAATTATTTTTCTAAGACCAATAATAGCTTCTCCATTCAATACCTTGTGAGTAAAATAGAGTATTAAATAACACCAAGACACGGCTTTTAAAATAATAGATATGTTATTTTATTTTTAAATGGCATCAGAATGATATAAATGTCACAGATCATCGATATATTTGCTAAAGAACATGCGTCTAATGATTTAAGGTCGTTTGCTGGGGTAATAAAATGAAAGAACAGGTTGATAGAACGTCTTTTAAGGAAACTCGTAATAATAAGAGTATCGACGTTTTTTAGACGATAAAAAAAAAACTCTTTGTATTCATTTTATCGTAATTGTCAAACACGCCGAATCCCATAACAACGACTCCCTATATCTGATAGCAACTCGAAACTTTGATGTACTTAGAAAAAATACGAAGACTAATATATATATATATATATATATATATATATATATATATATATATATGTCCAATATTCTTTTAAAACGAATAATATCAAATTGATTAAAGTGAGTGTTCCAAGCGAGGATTATTATTTAATGAATTTTTAAATTTATTATCGGAAAATATTTTAAAGGATTTTCTGCGTATAAATATAGGTTATTATTTTTATATTTGAAACACATGCAATTGTTAGAGCTTCTATAGCTACTTATTCCCTTTAACATATTGCTCAATCCTCTTTATGAATTATCTCATAAGTTATTTGAACAGAAATTTGTCATACAAAGCCTTTTTATTAATACTGAATATATGTCTTTTATTTAGAATTATATATTATCACAGTAGTTTTGCTACATGAATTTTTTTAAAAAAAATTAATTTTTTCTTATCTGTTTTTCAATCTTTTTTAAAATTTAGAGTAGGACAATTCTTTTAACTGATAGATACTTTAAAATGTACGTAATATCTCCTGAATGTTGAATAAAAACATATCAAAATATATCTGTGACAAAATTAACAAATATTCGATAAATATTAAATAATTCGAAGTAAATCATTTTAAGACAAATCTGTAACATTTAGAGAGAAATTTTTTCCAAAAACATACGCACAAATCATTCTGTTAAAAAGATAAATTTATCAAAACAATAAAAGTAAATTACTTGACAGTTATTGAATTGACAGAAAATCATTCTAAATATTTACAGCTCTATTTAAAGTTTTTGCTTACAAAAGTTTTTGGTTTTATATACGACTATGTACTAAACACTAACATAACGTCAGAAGAATATTAAATTTTTAGCATACCTGTTATTCAATTCAGTAGAAGGCATACCTCTAAAATTGGACCGAATTAAAATTCATTCGTTTATCCAAAATTATTTATTCATCCACATTGTTAAATACTAATCATACGTAGATTCTGAATAAACAGAACTAAAGTTTAAGGAAATTATCCCAAAAAGAAAACACTCGCATTCTTAAGATCTGCTTCTTGAGATACAATTTAGATTAATCGGACCAAATGCTTCACTGGTTTTTTAAAAACATTGGAAGAAGTTGAATCAAGCTAGGAAGTAACGTCATTGATTTACAACTTCCCGTTCATTACGTTTATTTCAAACGAAAACCACTTCTTATCAGTAAATTTTCTCTCGAGTAATTGCATGTATCTGCGCCTTTAAATAACGCAGACTTAAGCGTGGAAATATGAGATAGACAGAGTAAAAAGAGCTCTTGATAACCTACATTTCATTAGAGGGTGATGGAAAGGCTAAGAAACACTTGAGCGGAGACAAATCTGTTAAATCTGAACAAGTGTTATTGTACTTACTGGCTTTCATAATTCTACTGACATTACAAGTTACGCAAAAAAGAATCATTGAATTTTTAGCAAGTCCCTTTGGAAAGTTTATAACATAGGTAGAAATACAGAAGTGATGAAAAGTCTCTTGTTGTAAAACAGCACGTTTATAAATATTTTAAAAGTTTTAAATTTTACCCTTATTTTTGTTCAGTTGTAATTATTTCACAAAAAGAACCTGAAGGAACTTAAGTCCAAGTTAAAACACAACGTTCTTGATTATTATTGAATCTGAATAATTTGGCAAATTTTAGCGAACCTATTAATTGGGCACTTTAAAAACATTTAAGACAAAACACTTATTTTCAATCGTTTCTAAAATAATTTCTGTGTTCAGCAATATTTTATGAATTTGAAAGATATACTATGGTTTAGTATTTTGAGTATCACATGGAAGTGAAAAGAAATCAATATATCCGATTTCTTTTAGCAGTAACAAAACAAAACCGCTAAAATTTTTATTACATATTAAATATAATAGTTCTATAGTCATTTTTTAATTTTTTAAAATGTGTAATCCTTTAAAGTTCTATTGATGTGGCTTATTTTATCTTAAATTACTTCGATTACTTTTATTCGAGCTACTTTTCTTTGTTCTTTAAATATTGTATAATAAAGAGAACTCGGTTAGAAGAGTTAATATGTATAATACATAAAAGCGAAACCTTCATTACTCGAAATATTACTAATACTTCTCCTTCTATTATTGTTACTGTCAAAGGTCTCTTAATAGGAAAATTTAAGAAGGTAAATTATTTTCCTTTATTTTTGACTTTCCCGTCTGAATATATATATATATATATGTATATATGAAATCAAATATTAAAACTAAACTGAAAATAATTAATTGTTACTTAAAGAAGACACACTTAAAAAAAATTTTTGATGATAGAAAAAATTAAATAAAAAGCAAAATTTAAATTATTTTTGTATGTTTAATTACATAAACATTTGAGAAATAATAAAACATTACAATATTAATAAAACTAAGTGAGATACAAATTTTCATGACAAATTACTAGGTTAATAATTGATGGCAAGAAACGAAAAATAAAATCATTAAAAAAATTCGAACAAGAAATTGAAAAAAAATCAATGAAAATAGATGGACAAATAATAAAGAAATAATATATAACATTTTAAAAATCTATATATAGCTGAAGACACACACAGACAGACAGACAGACAGACACACACACACACACGCACACACACACACATATATATATATATATATATAATGTGTGTGTGAGAGAGAGAGAGTGGTGTGGATTATTTGTAGTAACTTTTTAAAAACTATGTGTAGTTATAATTGTTTATTGTTAAAATTGATGCAGTGGTTCACTTAATAGAACAATAGATTTTTTTTCTCTCATTACATATCAGTTTTCGTAACGTCTCACATGCTGTGATCACCTTTTAAACAAGGTATTTTATTCACTTCTAAGATGACATGCTCCTTTGTATGTAAAAGACAACAGAATACAATAAGCGCTTACTGTATACAAATGGGAAAGACGGTGCTACCTCTTCCTCGTGTTAATTTTTCGTGATATTTTTTTTATTAAGCATGAACACGAATTTGTGTCTCAAATAACTATTGTGAACACATTCATTATACGAGGTGTAGAAACTATTTACAACAATTTCGTCCAAAAGAGATTCAAGGCTGCTTTTAAAAATTTTTTAATATAGCTACTTATCATATTTACTACATTTGAAATAATTTAATCTGAAAAGTGTTTATTCGATGTTAATAGAACCCTGTAAAGTTATTGCCTTATCTTGCGTTACCTTGAACAAGATTTTAGTTCTTGAGTTTTATTAATTTCGTGCAAGCACGAATGTTGATTTTATTATTGAGTGATAAAATCAATTCAAATCTATTATTATTTTTACAGGTTTATTTTAAAAGCTGACGCACATTCGGTTACCTATCAATCTTTTTTTCTGTTAGTTTTTCTTCTTTTATAAGAGTGTCAGTATAAGAGGAAAATGGACGTTCCAATACTTAAGCATCGTAACTGGAAGAAAATTTAATGCATGTTGCAACATTCACATCAACGCGGAAAAGTTATCAATTAGCTTCTTTGGCATTATTCTTATAAGATTGATTTCAGTTGAAGATCCGGAATTGAAATAATGTGATGTATACATCTGATTTTAACAGGAGACAAAGAAAAACAGGATAGTCAAGAAAAGTAAGAGACCAATAATATATTTATATAAAGATTGGTACTTATCTATTAAAGCGGCGCCCGCCAAATTAAGAAAACGTCAATGTCGCCAAGCTAGTTAAAATCGCCAAATAAGCGGAGAGCGATATTGAAATGTAGGAATACAAATAACACACCAATAAATAATATAAAACTTTTTTTAATTAATATTTTTATTTAATAATCTTTTATATGTTTAGTGATGAATCTCATCCCAATAAGTACTATAAAAATTTAGATGCTTAATATTAATATTTACATCACTTTTAGTACATCAATCTACATAAAAGGCCATATTTTCGAAATTGCGTCCACTATTTTATAGAAAGCATTTTTTCCCCTTACATATTTCCTAAATATAAATTCTGCCAGATACGATTCTAGATGATGCCGAGCCGCGATGTTTCTTGTTACACCACTTCGAGGAACCCCACATTCTACGAATTAACTACAATAGGTTAACTAGAGCTATAGGTGGGTAACTAGCAACTGTATAGGTAATTTTGAACCCATACTACATGACGAGGACATCATTTGATGGGCACCACACTCTCCTAACTTCCACACCAACCTCATAAGGACTTTGAGATTCAATTTCTCTTTTAACGTATTTGTATAGTAGTCCCATTATTCTACACGTATGACCTCAAGGGAATTGAGAATTCGAACCCACGACATGTCTTTAAAAAGATTACCAGCCACGAATACCTAATATTAAAATTTGATACATAATAATAATTTTTGTAAGAAAGCATAACATTTTTTTTTCAGTAACAAACACTTCGACAGTTAAATTTTGGGTTAATTTATTTGTATTTGTAATCACTAACTACTGTATTATCATGAAGATATTTTTTTTAACTCTTGCAAAAACTTTTTTAAAATTCTAATAATAACATTCAAAAGTTTAAATTTCACATTTCTTTTCTGCTACTGGATTTACCATTAATTTACTTTTTTAAAAAATTAAATTGTACAAAATCTTTATCAAACAATGAATAAAAATCAAAAATATAATAATGTATTACAATTTTTTTTCTATTACCTTTATGAATACAATCTTTGTGAAAGGATTTTTCAACTTCCAAATTAGTTTAAACCACTTAAAGTAAAAATACATCTTCTATTCTATATGATTCATCTCACAATGCATTTACCTGCATTATATACTCAGTGATTTATATGCAATTTATTCAAAAATACATTAAAACCTTGTAGCTTTCATCAACATTTTGCATTAATAAAAAATTTGATATAATTTAGTTTATTCACTCTGCTTTGTCGTCACGGCAGGTGGCGTTGCTAGAACTTCAAATAAATATATATATAACAAGAGTTGCAAGTGAGAAAAAAAAAAACGTTCACCAAATAATCTATAAGTTGTGAGCTAGGTCCAAATACTTCTTCAGAATTAAACTCTTTACTCTCCCAATCAGATGGAGTTATTTTGTAATCTAGAAATTGTTCAATTGTTAAAACTTTTATATCGTAAAAGAATCTGGAGTACACACACATTTACTGTTAAATTTAAAATATTTTCTAAATTTTTTAAAGTTTAAAAAATGTTTTCAAATAATTCATTACATGTTTCTGTTTAAACTTCTACATAAAAAAAAACATTGGTCAAAAATAGCATATAAGACGAAATTTTTTTTAAATATTCGTTACATGTTTCAGTTTAAAATTTTTATGAAAAACATATGTCAAAATAGCACATAAGTATATAAGGGAAGTACACATTATGTAGGTAAGGAAACGTTTTTAAAGAAAAATTAGATAAGTGACGGAGAAAATTTATTAAAATTTGATTGTTGAAATTTGAAATTCGAAACTTGTGACCCAGAAAATTTATAAGTTAGTATATTAAAAATGAAACTAATCTTAAACAAGTATTTTGTTTTAAAAAATTCATATTAAATAGTTATGATTGGTTACTACTAAAGAAAGTGTAAAATAATTTTTATAGGTATATTGAATCTGTATGAATAAAAACCAATAAAAATTTTTAAAAAATGTTTATTCAAGCACCATAAAATAAAAAAAGCTATAGTTTTTTTTGTAACTGTTGTTTATGGTGGAAGGGAACTAAAATCCTGAGTTAATTAATTCTCCGCAAAATTTTCAATTGAAAGTTTTCTAAAACATTTTTTTAGTTAAAACTATTTTAGTTTTTTTTTAGTTTGTTATGATGTACCAAATGCTTAGATTACTCTCTAGCTTAAAATCGCATGTACATAGAAAGTAAAAAATATACAAAGAGGATGCTCTATATATTTTCTATTATTAGTTACTTTTATTATTTTAGTAGATCTAATTCCATTCTAAATGATTTTTCAAAAAGGTTTTGAAGTTTATGTGAAAACTTTTAAAGCTTGAAAAGAAAAGTTTCTTTCCACTACAGAATAATCCAATACAAAATTTTCTAAAGAAGATGTATTTGAATGACTTACTGAAGTGAATAAAACATACTAGAAGAAAACACTCGACATAAAAAAAATATTCTGTACTTAAGTCACACAGAAAAGTGTCCCAACTTTCGATAATCATATTATTATAACTCAGATATTTTAAAAATAATACATTTTGATGTAACAAAAAAAAAAGCGAGGCATTTTTGTTGTTGTATGAAAATTCATCATTTCATACAACACATTTACGGACAAGAACATGAAACTCAGCACTCGAATTTGTATAATGCAAAACACAGCATTCACAGTACCCAATACTACAACACGCATAATTCTTATGAAATTTGCAAATTAAGGGAGTAAAATTCATTGACAGTATCAAATTAAATGATCGGAATTCATCCGAAACATCTCATACTTATTATTCTACACAACTATAATATGCTTAGCAATAAATTCATCTTAGAAAATGTTGAGGGCTAAGCCTTTCTAAATGTAAAAAAGCGTTACTATAGCGCCTGAATACAATAACTGTCGAAATATTTCTGTAAAACGTAAATATCTTCTATTTATAGCATAAAGTTAATTTATTACTGCTCAGAAATTTTTGCATTCGGATGAAAAACACCCAGTCTCTTTCCTTAAAAGTATTTTTCTTCAGTTTTTTGTTATTATTTCCATTACGATATTGCTATACAAAGCCTTTTGTTGTACATCAAAGCGCTATTAGTGCAATCAATCTGACGATTGATAATGGAATTTAATTAAATTTATTCTAATATAAATTTATCATAAATAACTTATAACATACTGTAAAATCCAATATTTCCCAAACGACTGAGTCAATAATCTGTGATTTGCATCAAATATCTTTTTAATACGTTGTTTAAAAATCTGAAAAGTTACACTATCTTGAAGTATGAATAATGTAAACTTGTGCTAGACTTTTTTAACCGCTGTAAATATTTTCAGGAGCAATATAATTTTATTTTGTAATAATAGTTAATTTGTCATCATCATTTACTCATAACCACATATATTTTCTGTAGATATATATTGCATCTGTAGAATCTGCAGTGAACTTATAATTGCCTTTTTGTAGAAGTATAGTAAATTTTTTGGAATTTTGTGTTGTATGGGTACTAACGTTATTCATCATCAACATTTCCTTCATATTTTTGTGACAGTGAGTTAAGTGATCATGTTAAGCTTCCTAAAAATCGCACTTTAGTACAGAATAATTCCATAACCACATAATACATTTCTTATTTCTCTTTCCACTTAAATGAGAATTAGATAATTTTTATTCTGAAAATCTGTGGTACTCGAACAATACACACTCTTGTAAGCTCTGTTGCGATACACTTTAGAAACCCCTATTACTTCAGTATCAACCATGAATTGCTTCTTAATTTTTTAATCTTTTCCAATGCGCTAAGTCTTTTTCCAAAATAAACAAACATTTCATCCCCATATTATTAAAACATTTTTAAAGAAAGTTCAATAAAGCTTTAAAAAAAATTATTGGTAAATAACCTTCAAATGATCAATTATTTTTGTTAGAATATTAGATGGTATGGCCTAAAAGGAATTTATGTTTATTTTAACACTATATAAAATGAAAAGTGTGATTAATTTTAAGTAAGAGAAAATTATTATATATTATATAAAAGCTGTAATTAAATCCTCTTCGCATTTTTCACAGTTATTCATATAAATTTGAATAAAAGTAAATTTTTTCACTGAAAGGTAGTACAAGTACGGTAATAAAGCTCTTGTAGTATACTGAAGGAGATTCCCTTTCATTCTAAAATTCTGACATTATAGAGGATAGTGAAAAGCTAGGTGAATTTATAAAAAAAAATACAAATCTTTTCAAATTCCATTAGCTGAAAAACTACGAAAAAAAGCATGCTTTAATTAGACATAAGTTCGATTCTTCTTTTTCTCTTTGATAAGGGAAAAATTTATTGACATGGTTCTCGGCATGAAAAAATGATAGAATAAGCAAAAAGTTATTGATTTAATTTAGGAAATTAAAATTATAAATTTTGATTATGATAATTGCATGAATAATAGAGTAACTACTATTGAAACAATTTAAACTTCAATTTAATTTTTGCACTATACTTAATTGAATAGATACATAAAAGGATATCTTAATTTATTTAAGACAAATTCCGAGTTATGTATTTTATTAGTTTCACATCTATAAATTTTAATAATTCATGAAATGGTTATAATTTAAGTAATTTGAATAAAAAAAATTTAAAAGATTATTCAGTATTATTGAATAACCAAACAATTAACTCTCTAACTAAGAAACTTTATGTATATTTACATTTTCAACATATTTGCTACTTTAATACAGTCGTTTATTTCTTTGCCGAAAAAAAAAAAGAACTTTCCACATTATGCCGCTGTTCTTAAAATCGAAGAAAAGTCAATGATTCTTTTCCGCAATAATTGTCAACCTTCACCGTCCACATCGAAAGTAAGTGATGGTAAGGAGCAATAAAGCAAGAATTCAGCCTGGAAAACAAAATTAGAAAAATGAAATATTGCCAGATATTGAAGTCCAGAGATCACATCCTCGCTAGAATTTATTAGATTGGCAATCTTCAGATGGAAGAAATGCACTTTCATTCGATGATGATGAGGAAGTAGGTTTTTGTAAGCGTCACATACCAATCGCCCATCTATTTCCAGCAGTATTGCGCCAGCACATATTAGTGTTTCAACACATCTCCTGGGAATCGATCGACTATTTTCGAAAAGCTAATGTAATTCAATCAGCTCAGCAAAGCGAGGAAGATCCGTAGGGTAATCTTCTTTCCAGGATTTACAGCGTAAACATGTATTTCCGTATTCCTGATATAGATACATTGTAGCAGAAAACTGATTTAGCAATCTTAATAAAAAGGAAAATTAAGGAATTTATGGAAACATAATAATTTAGGTAGTAGAAACTGGTAGTTGATTGTGTACGAGTATTTCGTAAAAAAGTTTTCAACTACTATTTATATTATAAATAAACTACTTGATTTTTAAAATTACGCTGCTAAATGTTTTAGTAACTGCAGCAATGTAAAAGTTAATTCAGGCTAAAGGTAAATCTACACTAGATAACAATTAAGCCATGACTAAATTTCCATAAAGCTGCTCTAAAACTATCTCGAGGAGAAATACTGCTTAGTACTTCACCAAAAATATAATAATTCATAAGTCAAATATGTATGATAAAAATCTATAATATAATTCAAAATAAATTGATTTAAATTATATAATGACATTTTTCGCTATGATATTTTTCACTTTTCGTCCATTTGCTATAACTCTTCCATTATGGAAATACTTTGCTCATTAAGTTTATTTGACAAAATACATGCAACGCTATGATTAAACTACCACTGAATACTTTATTAAAACAAAGTACAATTAATTTTAATTTCATATAGCGCTGCGCAAATTCAAGAATGTTGCACTTTTCAGATTTTCTTGATTCGACAATGATAATTATTTACCTAGACCTGATGAAAACAAAATCTGAGAAAAAACATGTGGTTCACCCATACAAATTAAAGCTTATCATAAATAGACAAATTAAAATTACAAGAATAAAACATAACCACCGTAAAGAATTATGAGCATTTTAAATATTTCTACTGGAATAGTAATAATTAATATGAGAGCCGATTGCAATTAATTCCACCCAAATCAGAAAAAATATGTTTGACTTTTGAAACTATGATGTAGTAAATACGTGAAATCTTAAGTTACGTATATACATTCCTAAAAACAAATATTCTTAAGTAACATACTGCTAATAATAATCCGCTTTAGAATGTAGCAAAATATTCTTAACAATAATTTCCGTATCATCACTACCCATACTTTTTTCCATATTTTATTCTCTAAAGGCAAATTCAAGTTTGAAAAAATTTAGTTGATTTCATAATTACAATTTATATTTAAATTATAAAAACAAAAATATAGCAAAAGCTGATTTCTGACACGTTTCTACATTAAAAGTAAGCTATTTCCAGTTTTAATGCAAAAAGTCAATAATCAAGAAAGCATTCCGCCATATCTGCGATGAAGATAACAAATGAAAGAAAAATTTGTCATGCGATGTTTTCATCTCTTAACAAATAACAGCTACGGGAACCAAAGTTCAACAATTTGTGTTAGTTAATCTCCGTCTAAATTAAATCAATCGCGTTTATATGGTTTTTGACCCGTTATTTCCAAAGTTATTTAATTCGCTTTAAGCACCTTATATATCACACACTCTCTCTCCCTCTCAAACACGCAAATAAACAAGTAATTTACTTTTTAAAAAAATTAAGGATGTAAAAAACTGGAACACAATTTGGTTCCGAAATTTTAATTTAGAACTAAACTATTATGATATGAAAAATTTATAAATTTAAGCCAAGAAACATTTTCAAAATAACTAGTTTTTTTGTCTTTCAAAATTTTCCAAATAAAAAAAAAAACTGAAATAATTTTTCGTTGACAGCTTTAACAAGATCATTAAGTTTTAAAATAATTAACATAAATAAAATAGTAAAACAATAATAAGAACTTTAAAGGAAAAGTCTTAGTTTCATATTAAGTATTTTTTCAAAAAGGTTTTTATTTGCAGAACTCCCTTCCTACTTTCTTATCCAACAATTTCACTTAAGGATAAAGCTAGATTCTGAAAAATCTTAATAATCTATTATGATTCCTTTTACTTGCATGTAAACTATTTTACGGTAGAAAATAAATAAATGGTATTATAAAAAATAATTTGTTACCTTAGGCTATTCGGGATTTTCTCTTCACTAACTTTGGAGACTTAATAATAATTTGAATTGCATACAATTACAATTTCTTCCCAATCAGAATGAAACGTGATTTGGTAAATTCGATGAAGATAGAAGTGATGTGAATTGAATTAGAGATAATGATATATAAATGAATTTATGGGAAATAAGGGGAGATAGAAGATTCCAACTTTTTGATAGATATTTATACTTCAAAAGCATCTTAATTAATTTTGTAGATTGAGTACAATTCTGGTCAAATTACAAACGCTAGAATAGTCTCTTTGTATGAAGTAATTGAAACAGAATGAAGGAATTGGTAAGATGAGAATTTAATCGTTGATCCTAATTTAGAATTGACGCATTAAGTGGGATTCGAGAGAGAGCGACTTTATAAAAAAAAACTTCATTGATAAACAATATATATTTTATCTCGTTCTTACATATTTTCAATAGAATTTCGTATTTAATAACTGTCTAATTAAAATGAACAATGTGTGGCCATTGAATTAAATAAGTAAAATAATTAAATAAAAATTAAAATAAATTGAATACCCAACAAAACAAAACATGTGCATTCAGACTGGTGACTGAATTATGGGGTTAAACATTTATATATATATATATATATATATGTGTGTGTGTGTGTGTGTGTGTGTAAGATAAAGCAATGAATTTATCATTAAAAAAACATAAAAGTAAGAGAACAATTAAAATCCAAAATCAACAAAAAAAAAAACACACATTTATAGAACTAAGTAAAAAAGTTGAAACTAAATCAAATTTGAAACTAATTTTAACCAAGGAATAAATCGAATAATTCGAATACCCAACAAAACAAAACATGCATATTCAGACTGGGACTGAATTGTGGGGTTAAACTAGTTCTATGGTACCAACCCTCCCCCAATGCATCTTGTTGGGCAAAATTGGATTACTCCAAAATTCAAATTGTAATTTAAAGAAAAGAAACAATAAACAAAGAAGAAAAATTGAATGGCGAGATATCTCAATTACTAATTATTTTCAAAAAAAAAAAAAAAAATAAATTAAAACTTATCCATTTAAAAAGATATTTTTAAAAATATCCGATTAAAATTATCCATTAAAATTATCCAATTAAAAATATCCAATTAAAAATTATTCAATTAAAAATTTAAGATTTTTTTTCGAAACAATAAAACATTATAATTAAATATTTCCAGTTAAAAACTTTAAAAACCACATACCCGAATCCGTGCTTTTCATGAAAATTCAATTCAAATTTCACAGTTGCAAATGCAAAGATTCAAAGGATCATATCTTTGACAAGTGATCATGAATCTGAGTGCAATAGGTTAAGTAACTTTTTAAGTGATGATGTCCACCACCATGCATTGTTGCCAGATAAATTTTGGAAGTCAATAGTACTTAACTAATTTGAGTATAAAAAGTTTCAATATAGAATATTTAATAAAAATCCACCAATAAACCAATCGTGACCAGAAATCATAATGAATGATCAGAATTTTATTTGTTATAATTATTTAAAATTCAATTGAGTGAAATATGTGTGCGTAAATGCGTAATAATACAGAAATGTTTCAAAATATCTTCACAACTAGACCACTAACTAGCTGACTTTGTAATCCTAATGTTGTGGGTGGATTAGTTTTGAAACGAAAGTCCAAAAATTCATGAATGTCCTGAAAGGCAATAGCCCCCATGTACAAGACCACCTTTTTGAATAAGTCACCAATCTAAAAGATATTAGAGTAAGCTCTTATTCCAAGTTATATTTATTAAAAATACATACAAATCAAATCATGAAACAAAGATTCGATTGAGAAACCAGTATAATATAAAAATTTCTTTAGATATCAGATACAATTTACACAATGTCACTTCAATGCCTTCCAAAGTCCACAACGGAGTCCTCATGGGAAATCCCAAAAATACATCAAAATAAACCCCCATGTAAATCATTGGGACTATATCTCTTTAAGAAATCTAATGGATAATTACATTCTGTTATAAATTTCTTAATATTATTGAATATATCTTTATCATATGTAACTAACAGTTTATTAAGATGCAAAAAATTTAATATAATGTTTCTGTATATGGATAAATGAATATCGCTTTCCCAATAAGGCATTTTAATTATCTTGAACCCGAATGCATCTCTTTTATCAAATAAATTACTGCAAATGATATGATCCTTTATTTGAAACTTTGTATCCAAATATTAAGCTATATATATATATAACACATATAAAGATCTATTTTTGAGCTATTCAATAATTTCTGATAACCTTAATAAATAATTAAATTAAGAATTGGGACTACATGCATTAAAATTTACATTTAAATTTTAATTTAACTAATATTAATTTTTAAGCTCGTTACATTATGTAAAAAATGATATTAAAGGCCAAAATGGAAAACTTGGAGCAAAATGCATGGTACTGTAACATTGTTTTCCATTAAAAATATTAACTGATATTTTCCTTACTAAAATATTTAACACAAAACATTTACATTTAGGGCCAAACAAGTTATTTCAAAGCATCACTTGTTTCCCTGAATTTAAAATAAATAAATTAATGCAAAAATAAGGAAGCGTTGTCTACAAAATTATACTTTTAAGACACATTTGATTTCTTGTATCAAGCTTTTATTTAGTAACATTCTGATTCTGAATCAAGTTTCAAAGAAATTTAACATACATAAATAATAAGAATTATTGCAAAACTTTCGTTGAAATGTGAGGGCTTTCTTACATGACAATAATTATAAAGGTTTTATTGTCCTCTCGAAAAATCTCCAATTTCAAATTTAGGTTTACTTCTTGGAATAATAGGAGAAAAATCTATTGGGATTTAAAGTTCGCATGATTATTTATGTAAGACCATGGAATTATGAAGCTCTCAAACTAGACTTGCCTCATGCACCTCTCGTTTATCATCTATTGATTAAACAAGTCCTCTTGCCTTTGAAAAGTTTTGTTTGTTATCTTTTGATTAAAAATGCCTTTTTGGAGGAGAAGGAGAGGAGGTAGAGAGAAAAAATTTTCTTTCTACATTTTGTTTAACAAGAACTATTTCTTTAATAATGCCTTTCCTATCACATTTTGGTTTTAAAATCTGGACCGAAATCTATTCATAAAACAGTATACAAAGGGGACATATTTCTTTCGCTTGATGTCCTAAATCCTCAAACAATATGATGTAATTTTAATGAATGAAGGAGTTTTTCAAGACCCGGCAAAGTTAAATTTTTCGCCAAGTTCCAGTAAAATTACAGATTAATTAATACTGAAATTTGTATAATATGATATTATCTTATATTTGACAGCTTTCTGAAGTCCGAAACATCTAAATAAGTATTTTTTACTTTCTGTTATGAAATTTATACGATCTTAATTAAAAAGAAGGGAAAAAAAACATGAAGATTTCATTTATTTAGGGAAAATTGCTAATTGCCGCCATCATCATAGTAATTAAAAATCATCTTTTTTTTTTCACTACATTTACCCTTGAATATAAACACAGCTTGCCCGTCTTCAGAAGTTTTCTGCAATAACTGTTAAATGTGAAACATAAAACACCTGTTAATGTACATTAAATAATTCAAATAAAAATACGAAAATTTTCATTGTTCGTGAATGTTGTTGAATCTAATAAAAGCTAATGCGTTAATATGCTAAAGATATACCTCCTCCTCCTCCCAAGAAAAAAAAAGAAAACGTGAAGATCCATTATTTAACTAAACATTTTAGGCTTTTTTAAGTATTTATATTTATCTCTAAAATGAATACATAAATTGATTATGATTTAAATTAAAAGTTATTAAGTTAATAATTACTTTAAGATACACAAGATCTGTGATTTTTTTCATGGAACGAATTTACTATAGAAACGAATGTCAAATCGATCAACAAATTCTCTCTCATGTGATTAATTAGAGAACCGAAGATTCAGCATTTGCCTACACAGTTTAATGACCGTTATTCGACCTTGGGAAACACGGAATTTATTTTCATTCTGTATTTGTGATATATATATGACTGTTATTAATCATTTTAAACGAACCATTATGAATTCCATTGTTCGAATGATAATCTGTTCATTGATTTTAACCCCAAATAAGTATTGAAACCCCAAATAAGTATTTGCTCATGATTGTGAGTGAATTTAATCTTGATTTTAAAATGTGTTCAACTTGACATTTCTGTACAATTGACAAAAGAAATTATAATAAAATGCTCCTGTGATTAATATGATTATAATCAATTTTTGAGATCCTTGCTATATATATATATATATCTCTCTCAGAGAAGAACGTGTGTGTGTGTATATGTATCAGAATTAATATCTAGACATAGCCCCGGAAATTGAAGTCTTTTTAACAAGTAATTTTCCAAAAATTGGAAAATTATGGCACACGAAATATATAAAACTGTACTATAAAATATTGCGAATTTCAGTTGATTGACTGATCGTTTATTAGCGTTGCACTTCGAAGCAACATGAGGGCTATTGGTGACGGACCTCGTAATTTTGAATCTCGGTCAAGTGACGAGGACGACACTTAGGCTGGCACCTCCCTCTCCAAACTTCCGCACCACGCCAACAGGGTGGATTTGGAACATCGACAAATTTAATGTGCATGCACCCCTCCACAAGGCGGGACGAGCTTCAATTGAAATTTTAATAATGAATTTAACTCACATTGCACTATGCAGTCGATTAACTTAATCAAGTATAAGAAATAATAATTAAAAAACCCTTCTGGAGCAATTTTTTCAA
Source organism: Nephila pilipes (assembly GCA_019974015.1). Lineage (NCBI taxonomy): Eukaryota > Metazoa > Arthropoda > Arachnida > Araneae > Nephilidae > Nephila > Nephila pilipes. The sequence goes on along the minus strand of BMAW01002432.1, from coordinate 422,263 downwards.
ATTCGAACAGAAATCGGCAACCATTTTGTTTCTGAGGGTGCAGTAAAAATCTTAAGAAATCATCGAGGACACTTTACTTCATTTTCAAAAAAACTATATAACTAATGTAAATTTTAATTAAGTTTATTCATATAAAATTTTGAATTTAATTTGTTATATGCATAACTTACCTGCAGAATAGTATAATATAATAATATGCATATAATAACTAAAAATCACAATTAAAAGAATACATCCATAAAGTTACATAAAATCAAATCCAATGAAATGAGGAGAAATTGTTATTATATGAACAAATGTGATAAAATTAGAAATAACTGCAGTTAATAAGCCATCTGCTTGAGCATCTGCAAAATAATTCTGTTCAAATTAAGTAAATAATTATGCATTAATGATTTGGGACGAATATTACAGCAATTATTTTTAAAATTTATAAAAAAAATTATTTATAATCACATTAAAAATATATGATAACAAGGCAGATAAGACTGATAAACAAACATATTTTAATGTATTTTCTACCGATAGATTAATTGACAAAACTGACCAAATATTTGAAATGCGATTAAGTGTGTAATGTATGCCAACTGAAAACGTTCGTTCTAGAAAGAGAGAATAAATGTCAATTTTAAAACTTTGTTTTCGTATTTCATACGATCAAAATTATTTATTTAAAATGCGCTACGAGCACCGTATTGTCGATCATTGGTCTAGTCTCAAGTGCATTGTTTCTTTTAATATTTTTTTTTATTCCATGGACTCCTTTTATAGTAAATGCCAAGGAGCCTTTTTCGGATGAACCCTTTCCATGAGCTGTTTTTTATACATTTTATGGAATATATATGAATACATTAAATAAAACAGCGAAAGAGAAAACCAGTAATTTGAAGAGAAAAATAAAACGTTATGAAATATGTAGAATAGAGTAGTATACATACTTCTTTATTAACAAAATAATTAATAGTTAATATGCTAAATAATAGTTAATACCATAAACACGAATAGTTAGTGCATATTGATAAAAAAATAAGTTTATATAAAACAAAAGTTAAATAAGATTTTATTTCTTAGATATATGTTAGCGTTAAGACTACCATTCAGCTTTAAAAATATTAAACAACGTTTTAATAATCTTGATATATATATATAAAAGATGCAACTAATTTACTCTAATTTTTAAGTATTTGTAAAAGAAGATCGTGTAATATTATATTTAGTTGTAGCAGAAAATAAAAATGATGTGCTCAATTTGTTCATAACCAGCCCAGGAGCTTTTCACGGATCCCTGGTTAAGAGAGCCCAAGTCCAAAAGAATTACTACAAATATTTAATACAATTCTCCTCCTTGAGAACAGAGAAATATTTATTAATGCTGGACTCACCTAACCAGTAGTTTAAAAAAGAATAATCGCGAAAGAATAATGAATTTATACGAAACTAAAGGCGTAAAACTATATTGCGTCTTTAAAACTAGTTCTTTACACATACAACATTTTCTATAATAATCAAAATTACGCATGCAATATACGTGTATTAAAATTGACTTTTCCTCATATTTTTGGAAGAGAAATTAATAACAAATCTTATATTTCTAGTTTTCGTGAATCCTGTCGTCTCTTCTATTATAGAAGAGGGAGATACAATATTTCCTTTAATGCATACATGTAGGATTTATGAGCATAAAGCTTCATTCTTTCTCGATATTTATTCCATGATATACTCGAGAAAATTCCACCCTTTCCTTCGAAATGCAATTTAAAAAATTACTCGTACACTCACACAACGTCAAGACACTAAAATTAACAACTCTTCAGATCGTTGAAAAGGGGAACTTAGTATCGAATCTCACGTTTCTAATTTACAGACACATGTATAAAAGATGGCTGAATAGTAAATGTGAAGTAAAGTTTAATGACTATTCACTCTTTCCCAGACTAAAATGAATGAACAGGAGAACGTGGTTTTCACGGACCCTGTCAATCGATAATTGCACCCTCTTCCTGGCTTTCCTCTTTTTTCTTTTTTTTCTTCTGCTGAGTCCGCCTGGTTGATGTGATAAGAGAAGAAAGATATAAGCTGCGCTTATGTCAAGGAAAGTGACGTAAGTTGCCCCATTTTCTTCCATACAAACTTCACTCTAGAGTACACATATTAAAACTTCCTAAAACTGACATAATTAAAAAGTCTCTCTAATTCTCGCAGGGTAGAGTTAATATACAACACTTGTAATAGTGAATTATTAAGTTTGTTGCCATGTCATGAGAAACGGGAAGTAAATTTTGTTTATAGCTGTAAGAAGTTATGCGTTTCAAGTCAAAGTTTTTTTAGAGTAAATTCTGTTGAAAATGTGTCCCACTATTAATAACTAACAACCATCCCTCACATTTTGTGGAATATAGATTTTTTTGATTCATTTTGATTTTCACACAGTTATTTAATAACTGCGTCATACTGTTATATGTAATAAACTTTTGCGAGTAGCATAAATATTACTATGGTAATGATTTTAATTTAACACACACACACACACACACACATATATATATATATATATGTGTGTGTGTGTGTGTGTGTGTGTGTGTGTGAGAGAGAGAGAGAGAGAGAGAGAGAGAGAGAGAAAAAGGAGAATGAAAATTTTCTTCTACAAACAAAAAATGAAATGAAAATTTACATCAAAAGTTTTCCGAGGCATTTGAAGGAACTTTCCATATAATGTAATCTTTATAAGCATCAATTTATTCAACAAAATTTATGGAATAAACTTTAATACAAAATAAGGAATATCTATAGATTCAAATGACGTAATAACTTTTTTTTATAACAATGCGTTGTAATCAACTAAGAAAGTTATATGACCATTAAATTATAAATCCATCTTGAAAAGATTAAACAATACTACATTGTCTTTCAGTTACAAACATTAAAAGCAAGTAAAGGGAGATTTAGGATTATTTTCAATTGTTTTATGAAAAAAAATCAGACAAAATAACTCAAGAATTTCTCATCGCATCATACAAAAATGAGCAAGGTCATGTGTCTAGATTGGAATTTTTACTAGCAGCTCAATTTCCTTTAACTTTTAAGTTGGGTTTTGTGAATCATTTTTTAAAGTTCGCCAAAAATTTCTTTTATGAATAAATTCATATTTTGTTCTCAAAATTGCAAATCATCGCATTTATCTCATTTCTGAACAGGATATGATGATTTTGAGTGACTGGTAGTAGTAATGAATTTATTCTTTTTTAGTATTCACTTATTTTCAATGAGTTTTGTAGTAATGAACGTAAGAGAAAAATTCCACTTTTAGAATGTTTTGAATTCTGTCATTTAAGTAATTGTGCGTAAGGATAAACTAGTATTATATAAAATTCTTGGTTTCAAATCTGGATCACCAAATTCTAGCGATTGAATTATAAAAAAAAAATGGATTATTTAGATGAAGCAGAAATTATGCTTTCCTTTCACAGTGTTTCCGAAAGGAGAACAGGTTTAAGCCTCCGATCTGAAAATGGAAACAAAAATATGTGGCAAAACTATTGTACACATATAATTTTCTTAAAATTAAATCAAAAACTGTGATTAATAGAGCATTCAGCTTACTACATTTTGAAAATTTCAAGAATTAAAATTTAAAACCGCTAGTTAAACTATGAAAACAGTTTGTTTTAAGTCAATGTAGTAGTTTGATTTAGTTATCAGTAACAATGATATTAAATATGCGATCCTTGTGAGTTTTCGAACCTTTTTCTTTAAATGTTTCAACAAATTTATATCAAGTTAAGAGTTTTATTGAAATCATATTACAAATAATTCCACGAAAGGTCAAGAAGCTTTCTAATTATTTTTGTTACACTATTCTGATGCCGTTTTGTTTCTTTCAAGAATAATAATTTTCATTCTAAATCCTTCTGAATGCGAAAAGTTAATTCACATGAATAAAATATTTAGATTTAGAAGAATGATATAACAAAAGAAAAATTACACAGTATTAGGGGAAAGAAATTATTTTTAAGCAATTCATTTTTTTCTATTTGAGTATTAATTTAAATAAATGATTATATTTCCAAATTATGAACGCTATTATAAGTTAATATAATATTGTTATAACTCCAGAAAAATACCACTCATACAAATAACCAGGTGCTTTCAATCTATCGATACAAAAACAAAAGAAAGAAAGAAAAAATTCTTTATCAAACTTAAGTCAATGAAAATAATCCAGATTTAATGGTTTTAATTCCATTTTTAATGAACTAATAACCCTTCAATAAGAAATTAAGTTGATTGTAAAAATGTTAAGAATTAGTGGTACAGAAGGGAGATACAAATTAAAGGAAAAACCTACAAATGAAAAAACTTCACAAACGCTCTTATGCACGGTTTTAGCATGATGTAGGAATTAGGGTTTGCTAGGTATACGAATAGAGTAAGAAGATGACTATCTACTACATAGACGGTACAGTCGCTTATGAGAAAAACGAGTAGATTTTTATTATTTTTAAATATCCTGCTGAGCGATTCACAAAAAGGCATGATTATTTGAATCAACTTAGTAAGGGAAACACCCGATGGTTGTTTCATTGTCTGAATCACCCGAAACTGTGGGTGTGGCAAGAGAAACTGTACCTAAAATTATGACCATGTATCAAAAAGAATAATATGTTATTTCTAAACATGGAAACTGGGAACGAAAAGAGAAGTTTCCAGACATGGATTACGGCACAATAGCACGAATTATTTGCCGAAAGCAAACGAGCAAATAACAGTTGATTTAACAGCAGTCAAGAAGATCCCATTTCAAGCAGAACAGCTTGTACGGAATTTCACAATTAGATATTAATATTAGTATTTCAAAGCTAAAATTCCTCAATACTGCATTATGACGTTAGGCTATTCACAGTTTTCTCATCACTAACCTATGGGAAAGTTTTTTTTAGTTTGAATTGCACAAAATTACAATTTCTTCCCAACCAAAATGAAACGTGATTAGGTAAATTAGATGGAGATAAAAGAAATGTAATAAATTGAATAAGAGATAGTGTTACATACAGGGTGTTTTTCTCTCTCTCGAAACTCATGGATAAAAATTTAAGAGATGATAGAAAACCTCTAATAAAGCAATTTTTACCACACAATGCTTAGGAGGAGAGAAATGGTGAGCCGCTAGACGACGGTGTAATCGAAAGCATAAGGCTTTGAGTTTTCCTACACATCGTCATTTCAACCATAGGTTTCAGGAGGCATGGAGACGAACAGTAATCAGGAAAAGGCCATGCCTCCTGAAGTCCACGGTAGAAATGACAATGAGAAAGAAAACTAACGCTTTATGCTTTCCATTACAGCGCCGTCTAGCGATTTACCGTTTGCTCTCCACCTATGCATCGTATAGTGAAAATTGCTTGTTTAGACGTTTTCTATCATCCCTTAAATCTTTGCCCATAAGTTTCGAAACACTCTGTATAAGTGAAATAGAGTTGAAAGGGGGGAAGGAGAAGGAGGACAAGGACAGGCTGCAAGATATTTGTAAATTGGATTGAAGCATCAATATTAATCTTTTGGATTGAAATGTTTCTTAGTTAAAGTATACTAAAAGATGCGAATCGGGTGTCATCGGGAAGTGTTTGATTCAGAAAGAGTGGTTTGGTATGTTAAGACTTTTTAATTACACTAAAAACTAGGACTGACCAAGTTAAAAGGGATTCGATACAGAACGGCCTTACATATTCTTTGATAGTTTGTCTCGCTCTTATATATCTTCCGTTGAAGTTTTCTAATTATTGACTATTTAAGTAGACTAAAAGTTGGTGGTAGAATTAAATAATGAAGAAAGCACAACATCATATAGAATATTCATGTAGTGGTGCACAGAGCATCAAAGCTGAAACCTTGATGATTGGAAAGATGTAAGCTACTGTGACAAATCGTCTTTCATTTTGTTTCTCCCCACAGGATGAGTTAACATTCGACGACGTTCTATGGAAGCATTGCATCCTGGCTGCTTGGTTCCAGCTTTAATACATAGAGATGGAGCTTGGATGGTATTGGATTCTATTGCTTGGTGCTCATTAGAACCAATAGTCATTCTGAAAAATTGAGTAACAGCCAAAACAAGTTTCACCAATAGGATTACGTGTATCTAATGGTGTAGACAAGTTTCCCTGGTGGCTGGCCCTCGTTTCAGATGAATAATGTTCCCATCCTTACAGAAAAGTTCATCACCATTTGATTTAATGAACATGAGGCTAAAGTGAAGCAATTGCCTTGGTTCCATTAGTCTCTAGACCAGGGGTCGCCAAAATTTTTTGATCATCGCCCCCTATATAATTTTTCGAAATCTCCATAGACCCCCACAAAGGTAATTTTCAGGTAATTAAAATAAAACTATATATTAGTCTAAATATTTAATAAATCAGAAACAGTAAGTAAAGTAGCTACAGATTTTTTACTTCTTAATGAGATGAGTGTGCTTGGTGTTTCTTGGCAAGGTTCGCTATATTGGGTTCGAAATTAGTCAATTTTAACCGCAAATCCCCTCGAAGCTACACATTTAATTTATTTCTGTTTTTAGTTAAAATTGAATTAACGTGACTGAAACCGGCTTCAACCATATACGAACTTGGAAACGCCAGCATAAATGGCTGAGCCATTTCGTAAAGTTTCACATATTTTTGGTCACAAGGTCGTAAAGTTTCACAAACTGGTCACAAGGTCAAGTTACGGTATACATAAGAAAACACATAAGGAAAAAAGGGGCAGATTGTTTTCTGATTTATTATTTTATTTTCTATAAAGAATATAATATTAAGTCAATTATAAAAATATTTTAAATTTTTACGTACGCAGTTAGATATGTGTAATTTGCGTATTAAGAACTGTTTTTCCTTCGAGTCCCAATAGACCCCCATTCGACCCCTTGGGTCAGATAGACCCCTACTGTTGTTAAATAGACCCCTAGGGGTCTATATAGACCACTTTGGCGACCCCTGCTCTAGACCTTAACAATGTTGAACATTTATGGGAATATCTTAAGCAAAACGATTTCCTCCACAATTTTCACAAGCCGATTTGTGAGATATTTTACAGGATGAATAGTATAAAACACTATTATCTTATGTTAGAGATCTATATACATCTATTCAACGTCGAGTTGCTTACGGCAGTAATATTCATTGTGGACCAACACCATATTGATCAAAATTATAATTCAGATTCCAAGTGTTTCTTTTATTTAGTTTACTCTATCTATATTTGAGTTTTCCTTCATTGTCTCTTCAATGATTCATTGTTATGAATTTTGCACTCTGAAACAACAGATTTTTTCTCTTCTTCTCACATGAATAACAAAAATCAAAGTCAGTGTATGTGTATACTGCATAGATTTTAGATTTCCTTAAAAAAAAGTTAACTATTGATATAAAAACTCAGTGAAATTTCTTAGCGTATTTTTATACGATTACATATTTCTTGAAAATTATACTTAGAGCTAACAAATAATATTATCTAGAACTTCAACCCAGAAAGAGAAGGAAGGATAGAAATGATTTTTATAAAAAAAACTAAACAGACTGTTTACTTTCATTTTCTGACAGAATAACAATTTAGTTGATGAATGATGGAAGAAAGTTGAACCATTAAACCTCAAACAAAAAATTTGTACTCATAAATCATCAATCTATAGTTTCAGTTTCTAACTATCAATTTAAATAGTTTACATCATTCTTCAGACTAAGTGACTGATCCCTTGTCCTGGCGAAATTCCAAGTATTACATACATATTTTTGTTGTATATGTAAACTACTTCAATGATCTTTTTTATTGTTGATTAACATTGGACAAAACAAAATTACATTTCAAAAACAAATGTGATGTAAGAGAGTAGGAGCAAATTCCAAGCTCAAAATTCCATATAAAATGCAAAAAAGCAATTTTGCTCAAAGCACTTTTTATTTGGAATTTGGAACATTTTGAAAGAAGAAAAGAAATTTCTTTTGTTTATTGGAGAATTTAGGGGAATGTGCTTATCACACACACATACACACACAACTCTTCATTTTGAAATAAATATATCTATTCTCAAATGATAATATTCGCTTATGTTCGAAGTCCGAAAATGGCTTTACACACAGCTATGAAACTCTTGAAAATAATCATATATATATATATATATATATATATATATATATATATATATATATATTAAATAAAGAAAAGAAACTGCAGTTAGAGTTAGAAATTCTTAATTCTGTTATTAGTCCACAATTTATTTTTAATTAAAAAAAATCAAAGCATTGACTGGAGATTATCTGGTAGCTTAGAGTTGATTGACGATTATGCAGCAAAATTTAGTCTCTTTTTTTAAAATTCAGGACTGGAGATAGTCCCTAATTTTAAAAAGAGATTTTTTCTAAATCAAGAATCTTAAATAAAATTTGTAATTTCATACTTGAGTGCAGAGGTTTTAAGTGAATTATTTTATGGTTGAAAGATTGATAGGAATCAATGCCAAAATACTGGTAATTCATGTCAGAATTTAAACATCATTAACACTTTAGAAGATTCTTAACTTTATAATTAAGATTTCATTATCTTAGAAGTGGAAAAAATTCAAAACAAATCTTAAGATTTCATTTGAGATTTGTTTGAAGTGTTAATTTAAATCATCTCAGAAATTTAGAAAAAAAATGTGCTTGTAAGGAAAGAGATTCCAGCATTCTGGTTTAATAGATAACAACAATAGATGCGGTTATTTTATTAAGTTCTAAGATATTGCTGATTGTCATTTTAATAATTTAGAATTTTACCTTGAAATTTAAATAAATTTTCCAAAAAAAAAAAAAAAAAAAAAAAAAAAAAACTTTTTTTTTTTACGTTAGAAAAACTTCTTGAGTTCTATATAAAGAAATAAAGAATCAAACTGGGAGAGATTGTGCTACATGATATTATTAGTAAATGATGACTTATCTCGATAATGAAGACATCATTATCTTTGATTCTTCGATGTGTATATGGCTAAATAAATCTTACATTTCCTAATGAAGAGCTATTGTTATCATTTTGAAAAAAACAGATGTGTCACAAATAAGCATCAATCATTTATCGCAAATTAACCAGCCAGTTATTGTTTTCGAAAGTTTGCCTTCTCTGTTTGATAAAATAATTTCTGATTCTTAACAGATTTAAATTAAAAATTTGCAAAACAAATGCAAATAATGCTTTGTAGTCAGATTTTAGTCACACAGACATAACTCTTTTACATTAAGAATAGATTTTTTACACAAGGAATTTCAATTCTTTGTAATTAATCAATTTATGAATAAAACGTATTAATATAAGCTTTTTTAAAATAATTTACTTCCGCTCATTTAGTAAAAGATGTTGAAGAGATTTCTAAGAATTCTAACAAGAATAAGTAATCTTCCTAAAGACTATTTTTTTTCTACACAATTCGTTCTTAATAAAAGATATCTAAATTAGCTATTTAACATCAGCAGTCTATTTTTACATTTTCTCCCTTGTTCTATCTTAAGAAATGAGGATCATGTCATTTGGCAGGTAAAAATGCTTGAGACAAATCTCATATTTAGTAAAGTGGCCGCGGTAGCCTAGAGATCATGGTCACGGCCTGCGGGTTTCGACGAGTCGCAGGTTCGAGCCTTGATGCCACTAAAGATCCATCGTGAAGTTGGAGCTGATGCACTTTCAATCTGTCATGACTCAATGTCCTCCCGTTGGCTGATATGACAGTTAGGAGAGGTGGTGCCAGCTCAAGTGTCGTCCTCGTCACTTGACCGAGGTTCAAAATTACGAGGTCCATCGCCAATAGCCCTCGTGTTGCTTCTAGTGCAACCTTAATGAAATCAATCAAACCAAACTACATTTAGTACAATCATTTTCTTTGTATGTACAAATAATTTATGACTACTATTGGTAATTGTAGATGACGTTGTTTGTTATAGAAACTAAATCAGATTTGGTATTTGGATAGTACATCTGTATTTCTTCTCGGACAATATTAAAATACTTTTAAAGATTAAAAAATCTTTCTTGTGAAAGGAAAATGACTTAAATGTATTCAAAATTAAAAATATTACTCTCATCGTACAGTTGTACATCTCTGTTACTCTCATAGTACAGGGATACCTTTATTTAAGGGACAATAACTACTGTTGGTCCCAGTTTCTTTGAATAGAATATGTATTCACCCCTTATTAAGGGACCCCTCTATTTAAATAATGTCTGTAACAGTGGGTATCCCTTATGGGAGGTACTATTGTATATCTGTAAGTGTCTCTCAAACTTTTCCTATTTAGTGAACTTTAAGACATTGTATTTTCAATGACAAAACATAGATTAAAACTAATTATTTATAAAACTAAAGAATATGAAAGATTATGTCTATATTTTTTTTTACTTTTAGTTCAAAATCTGCTCCGTTTTAAAATAACAAATTTAATTTAAAATGCTAGTTTTAGCATAGGTTACGAAACAATAGGCTCTTAATATATCATAGTCGCACACTATCATATTAAATCATTTGTTACTTGTTTTCTTAATCTTGTATTCAAGATAGAGTTTCAGTTATTCTCCCTTTTTTCAGTTTTTCAAATAAAGATGTAATGAAATGAGAAATATCATTGCTATATTAACTATAAAATATTCTGATTACGAAAAGTACATTGTTGATAAGTTTCATACTCGTTTTGTTACCCACAAATATTCTATTTATTCAGTTAAAATGCGCCAGTCTGAATACAAGAAATAGGAAACGAATTTTTCGAATTATAAAATGTAAAACAAACTATTACAATGAAATTATTCTTGAAATTCTGCCTAATTTTTTATTATTAATACTTATGATCGAAGAGACGATAGATATTTTTAAAACACGTCATTGATTGAAAAAGAGTTCATAACAAAATATTCGAGATTCGTACTAGCACGTCTAAATACAACATATTTACGAAGAAGTAAGTTATAATTTTAATATTTTTTTCCTAAAAGTAATTTTAAAATAAATCTAAATATGAAACATACAAGCAGATTCAAAGAGGTCAATTTTTCATAGTATCATTTATTACAGAAAAATGTGTTATCAATAATATTCAGGTTTAATTTTTGCATAAGTTTTGTTATAATTTTTAAAATAACTTTGTAAAATTTTTTCTCATGATATCGTATTATTTATTAACCAAATTGTGCAAAAATATTTTCTGACTTCATTTTAATGAAGTTTTGTCAAATAAATCAAACAAACGGTCATATAATTTTTATCAAACTTATTATCATTCTTTTCACAATCGGTTATATTTTACACGTAATTCAAATGCTCAGAAATAAAACTTTTGATGCCTGGTATTAGTTATAGGTTTCATCAAGAAGACATTATTTTCGTACAAAAATATTAAAAGCCTAAAAATAAACATACTTTTGCTCTATTTAAAATTTTAATTTTAACTTAAGCGAAATTATATATTTCGTACTCATAAATGTCATCTAAATATCATTTTAGAAAAATTTAAGAGAATGTCCTGCTTTCAATTGATTGCTGTTAATTTTGCTCTTAATATTCCACTAGTATTTCGTTTCTTTTAGTTTTTATATATTATAGTTCTGAGTCCAACAAAAAATTCCTTTACTAGTAGTTTTTTAAGATAAAAATTCTCATTGCGATTCAAATTGTTATTTCAGTCAAAAATTCAATAAATTTGCATTAAACTTATTAGCTACTTGATTTTATTCTTTGATTCTTTTTTAAATATTAAATTATTACATATTTTTCTACTATAGTGGGGAAATATTTGAAATAATTTATATAAACACAAATTAAAGCTTAAACACAATACTTTTTAGATTTAAAACTTTCATAAAGTATTACTCAACTTGGCATGTAATCATATTTATGAAACAAAATGGTAAACATTTTACAAAACACTAAGTTTTTAATTAAAATAAAATATGTGTTTCACTATTTAACATCCATGCACTTCAGAAATATCAACAAATAAGTCCCAACGAAACTGTCTTGTTAATATTAGTTATACAAATATATTGCTTGAAGAATCTATTGCTTCGTCTTAATTTTTATCGTTATCTAAAAACAATTCTTTTTTCAGAACATTTTTGGATTGATATTATGGGGATAGACAAAGTCATTTAATTTTCTGTTAAATTCAATAAAACATTATTTTAACTCATCAAGTATATAAAACATGTTTCTAACATTTTTGAAATTTATAACCCTTCATTTTCTAAACTCAAAGATTGCTGTGGTTAGTTAACAGTTCGAACTAGAAATGTTTTTCTTATTTTTACCAGACTTGGAATAATGTTTTAACTATATTAAATAGGTTTCATCAATATCTTGGTTTTAATTGAGAGAGTATAATATAAAAATACATTTTTTTTAAAAAAAAAGTGATGTTAGAATAAATAAATGACTAGAAAGAGTGACGTCTTAACACTTTGTTAAAGTTAGTTTATATTAATTTTGTAGACATTTAAACATCGTCCAAAGTTCATTCGCTTTGGAGACAGTACAATTCGTTCGATAAAGAATGTCATGTTTAATAGGATTTTCTACAACTTTCCTGATGCGTTTTATATGCGTTTCCCTAATGTAACCTGTACGACATTATAGGCATTACAACTTGTATGTTGTAATGTCTGTACAACATTAAATATATTATACTCCATTCTTTTACTTTTCTTCAATAGTTGTTTTTTTTTTCAGTTTTTCAATTTATCTATTTTCTATGGAAAATTTTGGTAGCTGTCATTTTAATTTTTCGTTTAATTTACTTACTTTTGAAAATTTGTATACATATAATGTTATTGTTTTATAGTTAAATTTGTTCATTTATTTTTATTCCCCTTTTTCTTTGTTTACAATATGTATTTTACCTATATATTTATATGGATTGGTGTACATCTTTTTACTCAGTGGTACAGCAATGATATTTTGCATATTGTTTTATTTTTAATTATTGCGATTACTTTCTAACTTGTTTTTGATTAATGTATTGGAGTTTAATTTCACACATAAATATTAAATTATATAATTTATATTTCAGAACAATTTTTTTTCTCACGGAATGATTTAATTTCTTTCTGTACTTTGAAACTAATTTAAAAACTTTTTTCAAGAAGTACACAAATTTTTGTAGCAATGTAATTTCTCTAATTATATATTAAAAACTTCCTCATAAAATCCCAGTTTTCTTTAAAATCCTGTGAATAAATATCATTTAACTATGTAACATTACTTCATTTATTTTGAAATTTTCACTGAGTTGTTTTTTCTTCCTAAATGTGTGTGCTTGATAAGATAGAATGCAAAATAATTATGAGTTTAAAGTGTACAGTAACGGAAAACTTTTTTGTTATTTAGTAACTGAAGCTTCAATATAATCAAATATTTTTTTCTAATTGAAACAACTAATAGTAAATGCAGTTTTAGGAAAAAAAGATTCTTTTTATGTTTGGATGTGTAATTTACCATAATATCATGCAACTATTTTTATGTATAACATTTCATATTGTTTTATTATAACACCAACGCTATTCAAATCGTCTAAACATTAATTTCACAATAAATTAATTTAGCATTAATTTAATATTATATTCCTAAATGTACAGTGAAAATCCGAATTAAATAAAAAAAAATTGTTTGACTGAAATAGCTGCATATATTTCTGTATTAGTGAAAAGTATTAACTCAACTCTAAGATATCATATTACTGTATATTCAACATAAATTTGGCGTTAGTGAAACCAGTTTCATTCATCATTCTAAAACCTCTAAATGGTAGCCTATGCATCTCATAATTTTATCTACAGCTGTATAATTAAAACCTTTCAATAAATCGTAATAGCCACTTTTACTCTGGTGGGATGAAACGAAAGTGACATAAATGAGAACCTCAATTACTCACTATCTCTCGCAAACGCGCGCATTTTCTCAGAACCGAGGAATCGATGTGAAGCTATTTTACTTCCGAACTTAATTTTTGGCAGCTTTCAAAGGGTTGAAAAACTTACTTTAAAACTTACTTTGAAGCTTTTTCCGGCTGGCATTCCCTTTCAACTTCATGGAATCCCGAACCTCATCCTTTCGCATCGCTTTTTTTTTCACCCTTTCGTTTCATTTGAGGAGCTGTGTCCAATTATTTTTTTGGGTTGAAGTCCTGTGCGCTTGGTTGAGGACAGTGTATTGGAAGATCCGATAGAAAATAGCCATTGGTCGCTTATGATCAAGTGGGTAAACGGTGTTTCGCTTCTCCTTAAAAACGAGATCCTAAGTTTCGATCGCGGCAGTTGCCAGCAATGGCGCTTCGCCTGAGAAGCACGATGCCTTGCTGCGACTCCTTTTGCTTTTATTGTTTTTAGGACCGCTTGGGTTTCCGCGCATGGTAATGGGTTGGTAGAACGCCCTCTATCGAGTACCATGGATGTTGAGGAATGCCAAGAGGGTAGAGAATATTATGAAATCTTTCAACTGTTTCATCCGAGAGATGCGTTGGGATGAGGACAATGGGGCTTTTTCTCTCCGATGCGGATGCGTAGGATCACTCTCCTTTATGGAAGGAGAGAGAAAAGGGGGAAAGACTCATGGGATTGGTTCGAAAGGGCTCAGAATGGGGTAGGGAGTGGTCTTGCTTCCTTTTGGGGGACTTGTAAAGCTTTTAGTTTGGCTGAACGATTTAAAATCGTATTTTTTTAAGGAACGATCCTTTCTCTCCCATTTTCAGGGACTGATCAAAATGTAAATCCAACTTGCATTGCGTGGCATGTACATTTTCTGATAGCATTTGCTAAATTTTCAATTTAACCGGGTTAGCGCTGGTTGCAAAGAGATTATTTCGGGATTTCGGAAATGGAAAAGGGTTTGTCTAGGAAATTGTTTATTTCTGAGACTCGATTTTAGGTTATTGTGGGGTGAAACGAAATGATTTTCTTTCAGAAAATTTTTCTCCTACTTTTGTATTGAATGAAACACATTTATCTTTCCAAGCATTTCGTGACAAAGTAATCTAACTGGGGGCTAAGTCTCGCACCCAACGTCATTCAGTTGAAACATTTTTCTATTTTCTATTCTTGAAAGAAAATGGGAGACTAAAATGTTTCCCTTAAGTACCAGATGTAGAAAAGTGAACGAATGGGCAGACGTGTTATAACCTACTGGCAGATCATGAAAAATAAAAGAAAGGATGAATCATCGAAAATGATGAATCATCACCTTCTTTTTCTTTACCACAGGATAATATCTGCATATTAAAATTTCTAAAAGTACTAAAATTAAAATTTCTTAAAACACATTGCTTAGTGAATTTATTAAAACTATTTAATGTATCATATATATTATATTTTATTTTAATGTTTAATATTCAAGATCAAAATTTCTTACCTGAAAAGTTTGAGATGAAACATATGAAACATATTAAATATACCATATTTTTATACAACTATAGTACTACCCTTCAAATAACAAATCAGTTAATACTTTGTAATAAGCGCTTAATTACTGAAGTTACAGTAATAGTCAAAAAATGATGCATTATGTTTATAAATAAAGCAAAATTTAATTAATGATCTTTATGATAATGCTAAAGTTAACATTTATATTATATTTAATTTTTTTGGTTTAAATAAAAACAAAATAAAAGCATTTACATTATTAATTCTTAAAAGTATTTTTAAATAGTACTTGATACGTATTCCTAATAAAACATTTTATCTGATTTTAGCTTTCTGTTACGAAACAAAGGTCATTGGTTGTTTTAAAAAACTGGAAAAAAACTTTTATATAAGTAAATATAATAACGGTTACATAATAAACTGCATTGTTAAGGCTTTTTCATTAGTAGAGACCCAGTCTGCTTAAAGACGAGTGTACGGAGGATAAATGAATGCTGTTTTAAGTGTTTTTAATTACAATGT
>BMAW01002432.1:377814-405927 GCA_019974015.1 Nephila pilipes | reverse complement strand
ATTTATATATATATATATATATATAAATTTTACGCAAGAGATCCTGATTGTCTTTGAATGATATAGAAAAACATAAATATCTGATATAACTAATTTAATATCGCTTAATTGTAATTCGAAATAATTTTACTACTTTAGACTTGTTTTCTATAAGTGATATCTTTATATTTAAGTATATATCAATTGTTTTTTCGGATATTTCTATACAATGATAAAGTGATAAAGTCAAGTTTCATTCACGTATATTAATACGTAATAAATAAAGTACAATAATCTGATTTTCTTTGGTATTTCTTATTAATTGGACGATCAGAGAGATGGGTAATAGCTATGAATGTATTTTCGAAATTCTTTAGTCTTTATTTACTTGAAAAAGAGTACAACAAATTAAATAAAGTGTGCCATTCAACTAAGTACATCTGGCTTATATTGTCTCATAAGCTCAGCTGGACCCGTGGTAGGTTAATAATTTATTACATATAAATATGTAATATGGCTTAAGTGAAGCAAGTCACGTTCATCATTAAGTAAAATGCTTTTATTGTTTATTTTTCATTATAGATGTTTACCTAATTACTTAAATGTTCTAACCGTAACTGACTCGATCAGTAACGAAGTCTTTCCCATATTATTCAGTTTTAGAAATTTAATTACAGAAAGATCTTAACAAATTAAAAGTAGTTATTTTTTATTTCAAAAAGTCACAGAAAGCTGCTATCTAAATTGTTGTATTGTGTTATATAACAAGTCTTTCTCACAAATAATGCATACAGTAGAAATAGCTCCATATTTTATTACAAATTGTTAATACTCGTATGTTATAAAATAAGTTGTTAATGACATTTAGTTGTGAATATAATTTTGAAAAATACAGAATATTCCCACATTCTTAATTCAATCATTTTATCTTCCTAGCTTAATGTGAATGTTATACATCTTGACTAGCAGCAATATTTATTATTACATTCATGCCACTTTTCAACAATAACTTAGCATTCAATAAAATTTTAATTTAATGACCTTGCTAATATATCTGTAAATTATTATTTTTGCCGAAAATTTGATGTAAATTAGTTGCAAAAATTTGGCAGCCTACTTACATTTCTTTCGGCGTACTGTCCATTTCTATTGAAAGTAGAGTACAGCTCTAACATAAAATATGATAATCGCACCTAACTTCTTGAACAATCAAAGAATAATTTTAATGTCTATTTTGTATGTCGCTGTCTCATTTAAAATAATTTTAAAACTTTATATGTTTTATAAAACTTTAATATCATTGTTGCTTGAAACCTACCAGTGGAAATTGTTTATAATAGTTAAGGAGCTGAAATGCAACTCGTACATTATAGTCATGACACTTTCAGTCTAGACCAAAAGTATTAGGCACCCCCATGTTTTTAAGATATCTTTAAAAGAGATAGCCAGATACAAATGGTTTTCCACAGATTATTATGAATTTTCATTTAAAAATAATTATAGTTCCAATAGTAATAATAATAAAATCGCATGAGCAACTCAACTTTGAATTTATTTTTAACGTTTGCTATTAAAACGAGTTTCGCTAAAATTCTAAACTACGCTGTTTTAGTTAAGTTTCGTTGCTAGTTTGTTCTTGTTAGTTAATCTTGAAAATCAAAATATTAACGACAGAAAATGCCAAAATGTAAAGAACTTAGTGTTAAGCAATGCTGTCAAAAGTTAATATTGCAAGAAATATAATGTTAAAAATATTAAATACTTTATTTTTAGCTTAAAAGAAAAAGAAATAAATATTATAAAAGATTTTTCCTAGCTAAAGATAACAAAATAGACAGTTAATGTAAATGTACTATTAAAGATATTATTAGCTATCGTATAAATAAATATAATATTACGAATAATAATATAGAAAATAATAGTACAGCACACTGTACGTTAAATTTTATGAATGATTATTTTATTTGGACTAATATAAATAATATTTTTGAGAAATATAAGAACTTTCTTCCGATTAAAAATATTAAAATTAAAAAAGCTTTTAGATATAACAAAGGTTGGGGAGACTTGTTTTTAATTAAAATAACATTAAAGTTTCGACGAATGAACGTAACTAAGATTGCAAAAAATATAAATAAT
Source organism: Nephila pilipes (assembly GCA_019974015.1). Taxonomy (NCBI): domain Eukaryota; kingdom Metazoa; phylum Arthropoda; class Arachnida; order Araneae; family Nephilidae; genus Nephila; species Nephila pilipes. The sequence goes on along the minus strand of BMAW01002432.1, from coordinate 403,809 downwards.
TTATCAGTAATGACCATCCACATGTTATTGTAGGAGATTTGCCCATCATAAAATTTAAAGTCTTGAAAGATATAATGATTAAAGGTACAGGCTTCAGGACTATAATCCCTGATAATAATTTTATTAAGAGAAGGATTCATGACGAGGCTAATAATTTTATCAATAATCTTGCTAAAGATTATAATTTACCAGTAAAGGCATTTAATGAGAACAAGTATTATAACTACAAAGATATTAATAATATAAACATTAAGATAGTATAAAAATATATGAGATAAAAAAAAACAATTCACAGATATACAAAAAGATTTTATTTTTTGTTATGCTGACAAAACTCCAAGTAATTATGCTATTATTTTCAAATATTACTATAAACTAATTATTAATAAACAACTAAAAGTGAACAATACTTATTTAGAATAATGAATAAATATTATTTGCATCTAGATGCTTATTAATAATTAAATTATAGTGATATTTAGAAGTTCGGTGAATATTTGCTTACATTATTAAATTAATCATTTTAGTGAATAAGATTCTAAACTCGTAATACACCATACAGGATAGGTTGCCTAAGATCACATGGCTTGTTGTCGATAAAAGTTTTATAACTCTATTTAAGTTAAATATATTTAATAAAGTATATAAATTTGTATAAATTATTTTTAATTAATTACTTTAACTTAATTATAATGAATTTTGATTCCATTCCTTATCCTTCCTTTTATCTCTGTGATTGGATTATTTTTTTGAATTAGGGTGTTTGTTTGATTTCAATTTATTACTATTTTGTTATAAAGTAATCTTGTTGAGTGTGTGGAGTCGGATCCATATTACTAGTACAAACACGCACTCTCAATACCAAGCTTGAGACAACATTTTACATTGCTTTATCTCCTTTTTGAATTTACTGTCTCATATTTCTTTTTTCTACAATTATGCTATGTAGTCTTAGATGGAGTTTTTATCTACTATAAAACCATTGTAGTAATTGAATATTTTTTAATACTGGTTTTATTTCTACGAATTAAGAATAGTTAAATTTTATATTGATATAATTGGGTATTTTAATTACTTTTACAAGTGTTTTTTTTTTTTTAAGTTCTTGTATTTTTGAATATACTTCTTTTATCAATTTAAATAAATCATAATTTCTAATTACACATTAATTTCGATATACTATTTATTAATTTCGATATACTATCGTCTTACTAGTTCAAATTTTACATGTTAAATTCGTTTCATTTATTTTTGCTATTGTAATCATTTTAATTCTTTCTACACTATTAAGAATAATTTTCCCGAATAATAGTTTGGCTAATATTTACTAATATTATTATTAATATAATTTTATTGATCAATATAATTTTATTATTTATAGATATATAAATCATCTATTTGTTTTGCATTATAATAAGCGTTCGGGAGTTGAATCTAATTCATCTTTTCATCCTGCATATTTAAATCCAATTTAAATTAGTCAAAGTGAATATGAAGCAAAATATTTAGATATTCATCTGAAAATTATGGATTTTAAAATTATTTGTAATAGTTATGACAAAAGGGACAGCTTTAAATTTTGTATTAATAAGGCACCTTTTTAGAGTACCTGTTTTACTTATTACTTTTTTAGAAATATTACATTTAATTACATAATTATAAATAATAATTTAATAAATGTCTCTATACTGAAAATAATAATTATAAATAAATATTTCACAAGCTGTATAAATGCACATTATTCCACTAATTTTTTTGAAAAATATTTAAAAATGATTAAGGTAAATTGATATATATATATATATATATATATATATATATATATATATATATATATATATATATATATATCTGTATATATGTGTGTGTGTGTGTAGGAATCTATTGTTATAATGCCTTCTTACTCTGGAGGGTGTCACGAACCAGACCTCTGTTTTGTAGCCTCATCTTAGGGGTTCACACCTTGAGAGTCAGAGGCAAGGGCATGGTCATGGTGTTTGGATGTACGATGTAGTATCTCCCTTGATTTTCTGTATTATATAAACCTCATAGTCAAATTTTGTTTTGTAAATAATTTGTGCACATCACATTGTGCAATTAAATATCATGATTGAAAAATCCATCTCTTCAATGAATCCTGAACCCTCCAATATATATATGTATATATATATATATACACACACATACACATAATTGTGTATTTATTTTTGGTACAATTTATCTATATATTTTTGATTTTGCATATATAATTATTTCGTTATAATTGTAGGAATAGCAGAATAGCTTACATTATTATATTTATAATTAAATCTTTGGTTTATTAGTCTTTTTAAAAATAATTATAATTAGAAACGTTTTAATTTCTTACGAAAGGTTATTTATTAGTTTGAAAAAAAAATTGTTATTAATTTATCCTTCTGGGTATAAATGCTTTATCAAAATTAATTTTTAAAATTGGTAGGATAAGTAAATAATTTTTTGTATAGTCAATTAATCAATCGAATGTTTTTAGAGGTAAAAATTTTCTTTGTAATAAATACATCACGTCATATTATAAGAAAGGCTTAGTAGATCAATTGTGTTCTTTTATGTGTTTCAAGTTTTTAACTCTTTATGGTTGGGGTGATCTTTTCTGAGAAAATAATAACTGTTGAACGTCATATATGAATATGTAAAGCAGGAAAACAAAGATCAAATGGGTAGTAGAGTTCTGAATATAAGGTATAATTAATTATCCTTACAGTTACCCTCTTCCCCCAATTTTTAGAGAAATTCACTGGCGACGGTTAGTATTCTAACAAAAATATCATCATATAAATTCCTATTATGTCACAATATATAAGACTCTATTAACAGCAATAAACAAAGTAATAATGCACCTAAAATATTTATTGATATTAGTGGAATAACAATGTACACTGGTATCAAATATAGCTTCCTTCCAGAATAGGAGCTACACGTTTCCTCTTGTACTTTCAAAATATTAGATTTGTATTGTTACTAGCATATAAGAGATGTTTCGGTTTTAACTAATTGAAAATATTATCATGTTATATGAAAATTTAATAACAAAATTGACATAAGAATATATGATAGCATACAGCTACTAACTGAATAAATGTGCATCTAATAATGCACTTTGGCGCCATTCTTATACGTTATTAAACTTTTACATAACAATATCATCAATGATTTTGAAAATATTAAAATCTAAACTACATATATAAAATATGAATAAAAATGAATAATAACATAAAAAAGGCTCGATACTTTATACAATCGTTCATCAACCAACATTCTGAGTCCATCTATTTTATGCACCTTATAGGACATCTATGTATTGTATTACACTCCACTTTTCTACCACGGTAAAGGAAATTTCTCTGACAACATCCTTACTGGAACTTAATTTTCAACCATTGATATTAGTGGAATAGCAATGTACACTGGTATCAAATATAGCTTCCTTCCAGAATAGGAGCTACACGTTTCCTCTTCTAATAAAATAAAATCCTAACATTCACATTTATTTAAAAATATCACATAAAAAGATTTTTAATCTCTCAGTATAACTTCCTCATTTTTATTTCTTGTCTCATAGAAAAAAAATTTCACTTTCCTATTAAATCTCATACTCGCTAATATAAAATTCATCATATTTAATTCCTTTCCACACAACTCTCTAAGATATCTGCATGCCTAAATCACAGAAGTTCAGTGATGCTAATATGAAGACAATAAAAGGTATAGAATAGAAACAATAATTTTGTCCCCTTCAGGATTCAAGACACCAATAAAAATCATAATGATTATACTTCCTCCAATCCATTGAGCATTTTCCAAAAATAAACTTCAAATTGAAAGACTGACTTATATTTAGACATGAAAATGTTTGAGAAAAAGGGAATCCGGATGTATGATCATTAAATGCAAACACACAGTTTCAAAACAAAATAAAAATAAAATTAAATGAAATTAGGTTGCTGTAAAATAAAACAATTAACAAAAAGGGGGAAATTCTGTGGAGAAAAAAGAATACAATGTAACATTCTTGTTGTTTGTCTTTCTCGGTTACAAAAATCTATATCATTTGTATTAGTAAATTAGGGTCATCCAACTAATGACTAAAAATTACACCTTTCAACTCAAACATGGATTAGTAAGCTCTCATTCAATCTTTCTTTCTTATATATTTCTTACCAGAGTTAAATACAAATAACTATTAACAAAATTATAAATTCATTTACCAAAACCAAACGAAACTGTGAATTTTATTAAAATTTTAATAAAAGGCAATAAATTCTTTTAAATTTCACATCGTAAATATTGTTATTTATCATAAAAAAAACCCTTCAAGGCTCATATCACGTTAATCCTCTTCACTGAAAAGTTTTAGTAGAGAAAACTTAGTTTCTTCTATATTACCCAATGTTTTTTTCCATACCTATTTTCCTTTTCTTTTTATTTTGGTTTTTTTTTTTTTATCGACGATAATTTAATTAAAATTTTTAGATGGATGAAAATTCTTTAAAAATGAATTGAATGGACTAAATCTATCTGGGTTTTATTGAGTGCATTAGGTCTATCAGTTTCATACAATACATCTGAACAATCTCTTAATACTATATAGGGGCCTGAATCAGAGGGACTTAAATTTCTTTTACTGGGATGATGAAATTCCTCATGCATGACAAAGTCACCCACCTTGAAATCTGATTCTTGATATCTTTTGTCATATTTTATTTTATTTATTTGATAATATTGCTTAGTTCTTTCTTCAGGTAATTTTCTTGCTTCTTCTACGGGAGGGTATATCTAATTTTATTTTACTGAAACTTCAAAAAGTAAGTCACCATACATTAAATAAGTTAAGGGAAAGCTTGCCATAGTCTGAAAAGTTTGATTATTTTGAAGGCTTACCTTTTCCAAAAATTTGGTCCAATGGACTTTACTCGAATTAACAGGTCAATTGAAAAGTCCCCGGCCTGACACATAGATGGCGCTACTAGAATTAAATCCATATATTTTTTAGTTAGCCCTAACCCTCAAAAGATGAGTGTATAAATTTGACAGCTGTCGGATCATTAGTTTGTGAATTACAGCATTTTGAGTGAAGCAACTTTTGTTATTGTGAAAAAAATGGATAAAAAGGAATTTCGCGTGTTGATAAAATATTGCTTTTTAAAGGAAAAAAATACAGTTGAAGCAAAAACTTGGCTTGATGCCGAGTTTCCGGACACTGCTCCAGGAAAATCAACCATCAAGGATTGGTATGCTAAGTTTAGACGTGGTGAAATGAGCACCGAAGACGGTGAACGCAGTGGACGCCAAAAGAGGTTGTTACCGACGAAAACATTAAAAAAATCCACAAAATGATTTTGAATGACCGCAAATTGAAATTGAATAAAATAGCAGACACTCTACAGATATCAACTGAACGTGTACATCATATCATTCACGAATATTTGGGTATGAGAAAGCTCTGTGCAAAGTGGGTGCCGCGCGAGCTCACTTTTGACCAAAAACAACGATGAGTTGATGATTCGGAGCAGTGTTTGAAGATGATCAAGCGTAAAAAACCCGAGTTTTTGCATCTATATGTGACAATGGATAAAACATGGCTCCATCATTTCACTCCGAAGTCCAATCGACAGTCATCCGAGTGGACTGCACACGATGAACCCGCTCCAAAGCGTGGGAAAACGCCGCATTTGAAGAAAAAGGAAGTGCTGCTTCACCAAGAGAATGCACCGTGTCACAAGTCAGGGAAAACGATGGCAAAAATCCATGAATTGGGCTTCGAATTGCTTTCTCATCCACCGTATTCTCCAGATCTGGCCCCCAGCGACTATTTCCTGTTCTCAGATCTCAAAAGAATGCTCGCTGGGAAGAAATTTTCGTCGAATGAAGAGGTGATCGCCGAAACTGAGGCCTATTTTGATGCAAAGGACAAATCGTACTACAAAAATGGTATCGAAAAGTTGGAGGGTCGCTATAATCAGTGTATCACCCTTGAAGGGAATTATGTTGAATAAAAAAAAACTAATTTTGCCAAAAAAATGTGTTTTACTATGGTAGGCCCGGAGACTTTTCAATTGACCTGTTATTACTAATTTCACATTTTAAGTGGATAATAATGGTTTGATTTACTCGTTCAACTTTTCAATTTATTTTTTGTCTGTGACAACTGGTTAGTGATTGAGATACATTATTATGTCTTAAGAAATGTTTAAAACTTTTGAAGAGATAAAAACAGTATTTCTATCTCTTAAAACTTTTTCAGATACATGATGTAGAAAAATTTCATTTAGGCAATTAATATAAGTATCTGTTGCTGCATTTTTTTAAGGGAAAGTAAAAATATATCTGGTGATATGATCAATAATAAAATGTAAATATTTATTGATTCAGTTATAGTGACTTAAACTATCTACACTATCTATTGATTAAAGTTTAAAGAGTTTTTCTCACAGAGGAAGTGATTGCATCAATCAATATTTTTTTCTGATGTGACTTCTTGTTTATCTAACAATTTTCACAGTGTTTAACATAATTCCGAATATCATTAATTAAATGATATTGAGGTGATATAATTCTTAGCATAATAGCAATGCATGAGTGATCAAATGTCTTATGAGTTTTTGCAAACAATTTTACCAGCAAAGCTTTTGGTACAATTATTTTAGATAAACTTTTTGTGTCTTTTCACAACCAAAACATTTAGGGACTGAAATATTTTCTAAATTTTGAAAGGGGGTTACTCCATTGATATCTAAAAAAGGTTCTGGTGGTGTATTGATTAAATTACGAGCAATAGAATTTCTTTTCAACATATCAGCTGCACTACTGGTGCTTCCTTTTTTTACATTTTACGTCAAAATCATAAATAGAAATTTTTAAGGACTTCTAAAAAGCCAAACTGTGGGATTTTTAAACTTTTCAAGTCAAACTAATGCATTATGGTCGGTATGCACTGTGAAATGAGATCTACGAAGGTAATGAAATTTATCTAAACTCTCATTTATCGCTGAACATTTAATTCAGTTATTGTATAGCTGATTTCATACATTTCTCAGTCTCCTGGAGTGGAATGCAATTGGGTATTAACTTTCGTCCAGTCTTCCTTGTTTTACAATAGTTGCTATGGCTTTCATAGATGCATACGTATAGACATGGAAAGGGTAATTTAGATTAAATAAGGCCGAAATAGATTTTGAAATTTAAAAAGGCTGGCCATAAGTTTTTTAAAAGATTGTTAACAGTCTGAAGTCCAATCCCATTTTTGATTTCTAAGAGGATTATTTAGGGACATTCTCTCTCTTTCTCTTAGCATATTGAGGTTTGAATTTATGATAAACATTAATAATATCAAGGAATATTTGTAAATCACTTACATTTCTAGAAAGAGGGGGGGGGGGTTCCATTTTTTTCTTAAGGAATTTTTACATTAGGGCTGTGTGATCCTAATTTTATTTAATATTCTAGGAAATCAATAATGTATTGTTTACTGATACGTAATTTACAAATGTGTCTTATTACACTCTGAAGTATAATTTAATACTTTCAATTTCCCAATTTTTAAAACTCTTTTCGCAATGTTTAGTACGTTCTTCAATCGAATCTGAAAATACAATAATGTCATCAAAGTAATTTAATACAAATTTTATTTGGTATATATTTAGAATTTTCCTAATAACTCTTTAAAATATAGCCGGGCAGATTTTATATTCATGTGTCAAACGACAGAATTGAAATAGATGATAATTTGATGTGAATGCAAGTTTTTCTGTATCGTTACTATTTAATTCAACATGCCAATATTCTGAACACAAATCTAAAGTGGAGAAAATTTTTGCATATGTTGATATAACTAAAGCTGCATCAATTCTTGGGATTCGTTCTGCATCCAATTTTGTAATGGCATTGAGTTTTCTATAATCGATACACAATTGTGTGCGAGCATTATCCTCCTTTTAAAAGCCTAAGTTATAGGTGCAGAATCAGAGCTATGAGTGCTATGGTTTAATCATTTTTGGTTTTAACAATGTGTGTGTATCATCGTTTTTTTTTTTTTTTTTTTTTAAATTTTCGCCTCATCTGTAAGCGAGATTCTATAAGGGTCGTTATAAATGGGTAATTCTAAGGTAAGTATTTTTTTAGGGAGAGAACATTTTATAACATCCACATCATGTTTGCTCTTTGTAAAGGCATGTTTTTTTTTATTTAATTATCAATAATTATATTAATGTTATCATAGACACCGTTATGAATTACTTTTACATTAAAAACACGAGCAATTTCCTCATTGATAATTCTATCGTTATTAATTTTGAGCATTTTATTTTTCTAATTTAGTTCACTCTTTTCTTTATATTCATTCTTTTACAATTTTCTTTCCCTGATTCACCATATTCTGAGATTAACTTTCCTCTTTCAAAGATTTTTTTGTTCACTAAAATTAATAATTAATTCAAAACTACTAATAGTTTTATTAGACGCAATTAAATATGGAAGTTCTAGATTTAATATTTTTTATTTATTACTACCATCCCTAACAGTAAAGTAATTGTTTTATTGACCTCTAACATTATGTTATTTCTCCGTTAATGCTGTTGATACTTGATCTGCTGTAGTCCACAAGTTGCTGTCTATTTAATTGAGATAGGACACTTTTTGATATTATGTTGATTATCTACCCGGTTTCAAAGATAACTGTAACATGTTAAAAGTTCAATATTTCTCCAATGAATATTAATTCTTATCTTCAGTGTTGTTGGTAGACAGTATTATTGCTCTATTATGGTCTATAAGGTATCCTTTGAGTTGGATGGAATGTTGTTGCCTCTGCCCATAAATCCGTGGTCATTGGTTAGAGATTCGGTCGTTTTCTAGATAACTCAAGGGCACTGGTGAGAGAAGGAATCACTTCCTGAATAGCTTGCTGATGCTGACCGCTAATTCAGCATTCTTTACTTTAGATTTAGATTAGAGGGTAACGGTTGAAATAGTTTGACTTTTGAACATATAAGACAATTAAATAGGGTTGTAATTTTAAGTTTGGTGATCTTTGCTGAGAAAATAATAATTGTTGAACACCATATGTGGATATGTAAGTCAGAAGTGCAAAGATTAAATGGGAAGTAGAATTTTGGATACGGCATAATTATATATATCTTTATATTATATAAATAAATAAGATGTATTTGAAACATATATTAAGTATTAAATTATCTTAAAAAAGTAAGCTAACCATTAAGAAATTGAAGATTTCAATAAAACTATTAAGAAGACCAAAGAGTCAAAAGGGAAGACAAATAATTCTAAATACTTTTTCTGGCTTTGGACAGAAATGTGAGGTTGAACATATTTGATGGATTCAAAAAAACCTCCACAGCAAATCTCTTTATAAAGAAATTGGTGAAAATCAAATTCTATTGAACAAGGGCACACTATCAAAAAATAGGATACTACAATTCAAAATAGCTTATTGAAAATATTACTTGTTAATCATTATTCCAATATAACTTACTCAAAATAACCTATTAAACCGTAACTATGCACAATTCAACAAGCGAGAGATATTACTTATTACTAAATCATTAATAGCTGTCCTTACCATATTCACACTTTTCATTAATTTTTAACTTATTGCAAAATGGCGCTTTTTTGCTAACCTATTACAACGTAATATGAGAAGGTTTATATTATAATTATAATACAGAGAGTGAAAATTGCAACAATTGCAAAAAAAAAATCCTTTTCCTTTTTAAAAAAATAGCAACGTTCCAAGAAATCAAATAGACTTATATCTAAATTTATTGATATTATAACTCGTAGCTCTATCTATTGACCTTAATGTAAAAATGTTTAGAGGCAGAAAAATCAATATCCAATTAAAAATGCATTTATCCAGCTTGAAATATGTTTTGAAAATGTAAAAAGAAAAATTCGTTTCATTACAGCCAATGTAAAATTTCTTATAATTATATATTTTTTCCAAACAATTTGAAACTAAGTTGTTATTGCATAGAACATAATTAAAAACAGCACTTCTAAAAACGTAAATATAAACATCGCTTTCCAAACTGGAACTTATTAACTTGAGAAATTGAAAGATTCTCTATTACCATATATATTACTACATATGATTTCCCATTTTATGTCTAAATATTCTGTTTCCCTTTTATTTTCATTTTTATTTTCACTTATTTTATTTTTTATTGGCTGAATTCAATTTAAGTAAATAGAGTAAAAAGATAGATTAGGTTTATCTTCAGATATCTTATTAAAATTAAACAATATAATCACCTATATATCTATAAATAATTATAAATTTTAAAATCATCATTTTATTTATGGTTCTGATCATATAAAAGCAAATAAATATTGGTAAATATATTACTAGCGTGTCTTCCTTTTGGAATACATTTAATTTGTTTTGGATTTTTATCATTAAATTTAATATAATTTTCTTAAAGTATTAGATTAACTAAAGAATCAAATTTTTATAAAATATCTTATTAGCATTAGATTTTATATTTCTTAAAAATAATAAAATGTCCTTCTACAAGATCACTTACATCTACTGAATTAAGAAGATCTTCAAAATCATAACTATGGATTGAATGTATTTTTTTCTTTTAATTTAATATTATCTAAACTATTTTCAGTGATTGCTGTCTTATTAAAATTATTTATTGTTTGTTGTAAAAATTGCTTGTAATAAAGTAACTTATCACCTATATATATATATGTGTTTGTGTTTGTGTGTGTGTGTGTGTGTGTGTGTGTGTGTGCTGCCTTATGTAAAAAATTCTAATTTTGGTAGTATTTGAATTGCTTATATTTAAATGCCAAAAATTTCAAAAGCACTTTTTTAAGACTGTTTTTGTAAAGTAGCTTACTCGAGAGAATTTCCGAAACTGTTTTTTATGTATTAAAAGTTATTTACGATTTCAACTTTATTGAAAATAATGATAATTGTTGAAGCATATATCAGCAAAATATCTCCCAAATTAAAATTTGAAAAAAAAAGCTTATATTATAATTACATCCATATTTAATATTTAAATTGGAAATCAAATATTATTAATAAATAAGGTTTAGTTGTGTTTAACTTGAAACTGTCTATGACGATAATTTTATCAAATATTCGAATACTAAAATGAGGATTTAATAACTATTTTTAAGTCGCATTTTGTTGCATGTAACATAATTTTCTAAGGTTTATGCTCTTAAGATATGTAACACTAAATTTAAAGTGAAAAATATTTTTCTGGGGCTAATTACAAAGTTATAAGTATAGATGCATATAAGGTTCCAAATAGGAGAAAATATAAAACCAAAAGTTGTTGGATTGTTTAGTTTACTCATGCTTACAAAAATTTTCATCTGATGAATTTTCATAGTATAAGCAGATATAAGATAGTAAAAACATGTAATTAAGAAATTATCAGTCTGCACAACCAAAAAATATCAAATCAACAATCTATATATTCTCTTCAAATGGGCATTTATATTTAAATTCTTTCTAAAATTGCTTTAATTGACAGGCAAAGTTTTTCCATGTGTTATTTACGAAATAATATCAAATAACTTTTTCATGTTCTGATATAAGAAGAATAGAATAAAATAATATATAAGAATTGGAATAAATATAAAAATTAGAATAACAATTTTTCTTTTTTACTGTGATGTTAAAATATTAATTAATTGATTCATTTTGACTTTCATAGAAATGAAAACCGTTAATTATCAGAATTCTTCATACCAAATATTTTATATTATTATTATAGATTATTATGCATTAAATGTTATTAATTATGAATGTTTTTAACAATATTGATTTCTCAGTAAAGCACCAAAGTGAACGAAACTATCTAATTTTAATTTTGTTTGACTAAAAAAAAATACACCAACAACACATTAAAAGTTGTGCAAATGAAATAATTTAGTTAATTTGATTGAATGCTTATTATCGTTACATTTAGAGAAAACTGGAGGTAATTAGAGACGAATCTTCTCATTTTAAACTTCAGTCAAGTTACGAGGACGACGCTTGAGCTATCATCTCACTTTCCAAACTTCGAATAATATAGTAAAAAATATATAATTAAATGCAGTTTTGTTAAATTTTATAAAATATTAATTCACTTATTGTTAATATTCTCAACTACAGCAACAAATTCACAATGAATTTCATTACAGAATCACAATACTTTTACAAAAAAAATTTGACTCAAATGTAGCAAAAAAATTTTATTTATCAATCAGGTTTTGTGATCTAAATTTCTGAATTTCCCGATAGTTATTTTAAAACATTCAATAATATCTTCCTTAGATACAGCTTAAATATCCGATTGTAAAATACATGTATTTTTACATTATTCTTGGAAAACATTGATGATTTTATATTCCACTATACTAATATCTATATATAATAATTCAACAGATTGTATTGATTCCAAATACTTTATTGAAATATTTATTTGATTAAAAACTGTATTTAGTGATTTTTGTCATCCAGTAATTAGGAATATTATATCCTAAATCTAGTATTTATGAACGATAATTTAAAAAAAAAAATGTATAACCGTGTTTCCACCTTAAAATATTCATTAAAGTGCCCAACAGTAATATTATGTTACATTCAACTGAATTCAAATTCAAAGCTTCAAATCATTATTAGGTTCCGTTTATATCCTTTCATTTGTAAATACGTTTAGAAAAATCATAATTTGCTCCATATTTTTCTGCTGTTGTGTATGGAATTTATTTTCAGAGACAAAAATCGAACAACAAATGGAAATCTTAATGTATAGTTAATTTCTTTTTACTTTTCAATTTGCATTTCTTTTCTTAATATGAAATATTTTTCCTTCGTATAAAAAAAGGAAAGGGGGGGGGGATTTTATGAAATTATTCTTTTTTTTTTTTTTTTACTTCTCTTAAAAAAGCATTTTCTCCTAATATTCATTTAACCGCCTTTGTTTCCCCTTCTTATTCCAAAATTTGATTTCACTTTCATTGAAAGCATCGCCAAAAACACCAAAAGCCAATTTCAAACGCAATCGTATCGCCAAATCAATACGAACAGCTTTCTCATTCGAGAAGTATCAGTCGGGCAGCGGAAAGCTCCATCCGTTGTCATAGTAACCAATACCGATAGGAAGTCTAAAGGAGGAAAGGATAACTGGCTTTTTTTCAGCTCTAGCTGGACGTAATAATAAAGGTTCTTTTAAGAGAAAAAATTTCCTTTGATAAATTTGTCAACTATCATAATAATAGAATTGAAATTCATTTCAATGACACTTGTAATAATAATCTTATTGACTCGTTCAGAAAAAAAGTTCCTTTTTAATTATTAATAGATAAAAAAGTAAAAAAAAATCGAAAAAGATTTTTTTTCATATTATTACAGTTAAAAAATATATTTCCTGTCCACTGTAAATATTAACAAATAAATGATTTTAAAAAGTATTTATTCAAAGGTTTAGAGAAAATGTTGGAGAATAACGTGCTTGTGTATGTGTGTGTGTCTTTCAAGAGGAAGCTATAAAATGTATGAATTGTTTCCCGGTTTCATTGTTCAGTATTTTTTGTTTCTAAAGTGATAATCAAAATGATTCAGTGATTTATTATTTTTACAGTAAATAATTTGTTATCTGCTATTAATTAAGCAATATTTTTTTTATTCTGTTATTTTTAACTTCTAACCAAGGATAATTTTTGGTCCGATGTCTTCACGTACAAAGAAAATGTAGAAAATCATTTCGTTCAAAATTATTATAAAAGAAAATAATTTTATTATCGCATTAAAATTGGTATAATGTACTTGAAAAAGGTCAAATTGACTATGTATACATAACTTTGAAAGTTAATGATCAAAGAAAGTGTGCACATCCATAAGAAATCCGGCATTGCTAAGAAAACAATAAAATAACGTTAAATATTCACAAGAAAATGGTGGGATTAATCAGTCAAATCCATCTGAATGACTAGATCCAATGAGCAAATGGGCAAAGACAAAGGGGTCTGATAATTTCATTATAACAAATGTCACCTTCCCTACAAAGCAGATTCATGTAAATATATATAAGTACGAGAAATATCTCATTTCCCCAACATTGTAAAACATTTATTTAACATTAAAGAAGGAGAATTTAAAGAAATATTTATTTTCGCTATCTGAAACGAGTTATTTTTTAAATTATAGAATTTAATTAAGAAAATTACATATTTATGGTTCTCACCCTTTAATTTGACACTCTGAAGGGAAAAATGAATTCTATATATATATATATATAATAATATATATATATATATATATATATATATATATATATTATATATATATATATAACATACTACTCTATCATATATAGTGTGTGTGTGTGTGTGTGCGTGGTGTGTGTGTGTGAGTATTAATAGTAACTCAGTAATATAAGGAAGTAATTGCAAAATTAACTAAAATTAATATAGTAGCCAAGAATTGCTAAGAAAGATTTTAAAAATAACAAAGAAAATTTACAAATAAAAAACAACTTAAAACGGAAGAAAAAGAAAAAAAATTACACAACGAATCAAATAACAAAAAGATCAATATACCCGAAAGAAAACTAAACAAATAAATAAGGGAAAGATGATAAAGTACAAATTATAAATAAGTTCAAATCAAGGCATGAAAAACAAAGAAAATAAAAACTAAAATGAAAATGAAATGTAACATTGATTAATTCTGAACCTGGCTTTTGATATGTTAGCTGGTTAAACAGTGTTTTACCATTACCCAACAATCCTAACAGGAAAATGTTATAAAACAAAATGGAAACTCCCTAAATTCAAAGAGAAACAAGTTGCAAAAGTAGAAATCATGTGAATTATGTCAATACAAAGACACACATTCAATCTGAACCTAACAAAAATGGAAGAAATATCTGAAAAATTAAATCAACCAAAAGCAAAAGACACTATACAAATTTACTTGAGACACCTTGCATGCCAAAATCCTTCTCACAAATCTCCTGCTTACAAATCAAAATTCTTCCACTCATCCTTAAACAGGAAGTATAGCAATACCTTCAATCAGAGAGCTTGAAACAGAAAATGAAACCGCAGTGCTGAGGGTAGATTTCATTGGGAAAGTTATTCCCAGGGAAAGTATTATTAATAAATTAAGCAAATTAGATAGAACACCTCTAATCATAAGGGATGAACCGGTTGATGCGTTTACTTGACTCATAAAGCAAAATTATGGAAGTTAAAAAGGAATTAGTGACAGAAATTTAAGCCGAAGGAAATCTGAAAGGTATTTTTCGTCTAGAAGTCAAATGTCGTAGAGCATATTACCAATCAGTCTTGAGACCGGTGGCCGAGTTAAATTAATACACCAACATGTGCTATGCATTGTAGCACAGGCTATGATTGAAGATATTTTTCTTCCACCGAATGCTTTGATAATGTTGAGACGGTTCGGAATGACAATTCGTTTGCTCGAAACTCCCCGAGTCCGAACCTAAACTCAGGGAATATAGGTGATACAGAGGTTAAGTTAAATGTTAATTTGTTCCTTATCTATTTATTATTGAACTTTTTATTTTCGCTTGCTTTAATTTTCGAAACATTTAGCTTAATATATGCTAAATTAAAAAATTAATTGTTTGCTTTAATTTACGTAGCATTCAGCTTAAAATATGTTCAAATTAATAATTTATCGTTTGCTTTAATTTTCGTCACACTCAGCTTAAGATATGCCCTATATAAAAATTAACTGTTTGCCTTAATTTTTATGCCAT
The DNA here is from genome assembly GCA_019974015.1 of Nephila pilipes. Lineage (NCBI taxonomy): Eukaryota > Metazoa > Arthropoda > Arachnida > Araneae > Nephilidae > Nephila > Nephila pilipes. Next base: position 388,015 of record BMAW01002432.1, on the reverse strand, counting down.
TTTACTTCAAAGATATGCAATTCATTAATTTATCGTTTGCCGTAATTTTACTTACTTTTAACTTTAATGTAAAAACTTATCGTATGCCGTATCTTTAATCACAGTATGATCTATAAATGATCTAATTAATAATTTATCGTTTGCTTTATTTTTCAATAAATTTACCTTTAATTACGCTCAATATTATACTTTATCGTTAACAGTAATTTTTCAACATTAACTTGACACATTCTTTTAATAATTTATCGTTTGCCGAAAATTCCATTACATTTGCCTTCAATGTAAATATTTATCGTTTGCTTTATTTTTAACCACAAGTTCTTTAAATAGTTCTATGTAACAATTTAAAATTTACATTTTTTCGTCGTATTTATCTTATATTATGCTCAATTTAATAATTAAATGTTTGATTTAATTTAGATCTCGTTTAGCTCACAATATGCTCAACTTAACAGCTTATCGTTTGCATTATATTTTGTCATATCTACCTTCAAAGATGTAAAATTTAATAATTTACGTTTTGCTAAATTTCCGCCACATTAATCTTAAAAGATATTTAATTTAATAATTAATCATTTGCTTTAAGAATTTCATCACATTTTGATTAAAATATGCTCCAAATAACAATTCTTTCTTTGCTTTAATTTTCATTTTGTTCAGTTTACATATTCTGAGTTTAATAATTTATTGTTTGATTTAATTTTCGAAACATTTTAATAAATATATGCACAAATTAAAAATTTATTGTTTGTTTTAATTTACCTAACATGCACCTTATAATATGTTTAAAGTAGTAATTTATCGTTTGCTTTATTTTTCAACAAATTTACTTTTAATTATGCTTAATGCAATAATTTATCGTATGCATTAATATTCATCACATTGAGCTTAAAATATTCTTCTTTTAAAAATTTATTGTTTGTCGTAATTTAATCATATTTAGCTTGATATTTGCTTAATTTAATAATTTATCGGATGGCGTAATTTTCGTCACATTTAGCTTCAATATAAATATTTACCGTTTGCATTTTTTTACTTCAATTTCTTTAAAACTACTCAGTGTAATAATTTATCGTTTGCTGTAATTTTCTTCACCAATAATTTATCGTTTGATTTAATTTTTGAAACATTTAGGTAAATAAATGTTCAAATTAAAAATTTATTGTTTCTTCAAATTTACGTAACATACAACTTAAAATATGTTGAAATTAATAATTTATCGTTTTCTTGAATTTTCTTCACACTCAGTTTTAAATATGATGTACATAAAAATCAACAGTTTACTATAGCTTTTATGACATTTAGCTTCAAGGACGTAAATTTCATTAATTTATTTTTGGCCTTAATTTTCCTTACTATCAGCTTTATGTAAAAATTTATCACGTGCCGTATATTTCCTGAATTTGCTGTAAGAATTATTCATGTAATATTTTATCATTCGCTTTATTTTTCAGCAAATTTACCTCTAATTATGCTTCATCACACATTTAGCGTAAAATATTCCCCTTTAAATAATTTATCGATTACCGTAATTTAATCATATTTTGCTTGATATTTGCTCAATTTAATAATAAATCTTTTGCTGTATTTTCCTTTACATTTAACTTCCATGTAAATATTTATCGTTTGTAGTATTTTTTTATCACGATTTCTTTAAAATTGCTTAATGTAACAATAAGGGTTTGCATAATTTTTCAACAAATTTAGGTTTAATTATGCTCCATATTATAATTTTTCGTTTGCTTTGTTTTTTAATACCTTTATCTTACATTACGTTCAATTTAATAATTAAACGTTTGCATTATTTTTCGTCACATCTAGCTTCAAACATGTTAAATTTAATAATTTTTCTGTTGCCTTTATTATCGTCAGACTTATCTTAAAAATTGTTTACTTAAATAATTAATCATTTGCTATAAATTTCGTCTAATTTAGATTAAAATATGCGCAGTATAATAATTTCTCATTTGCTTTAATTTTCATTTGTTTAACTTAGCATATTCTCTGTTTAATAATTTATCGTTGGTTTTATTTTTCAAAAAAAAAAAAATGACCTTTAGCTATAATCAATGTAATAATTTATTGTTTCCATTAATTTTCATCACATTTACTTGACATATTCTTCTTTTAACAAATTATGGTTTGCAGTAATTTAATCATATTTAGTTTGAAATATTCTCAATTTAATAAATCATCGTTACACTTAACTTCATTGTAAATATTTATTTTCTGCTTTATTTTTCATCTCAATATATTTGAAATAACTCAATTTATATTATTAGTAGCTTATCGTATTATTTACATTATTTACATATTTATCTTACATTATGCTCAAATTAAGAATTTAATTTTTGCTTTAATTTGATCAAGTTTAGCTTACACTAGGCTCAATTTGATAAATTATCATTTGCGCTATATTTCGTCACATTTAGCTTCAAAGATGAAATATTTAATAAACTTACCTTTTGCCTAAATTTTTATCATATTTAACTTAAAAGATGTTTAATTTAATAATTAATTGTTTGATATAAATTTCGTTGCCTTTCGATTAAAATTTGCTCAATATAATAATTATTCCTCAATATAATAATTATTTGTATATTCTCAGTTTAACAATTTATTGTTTGATTTAATTTTAGAAACATTTAGCTAAGCAAATGCTTAAAATAGACATTTATCATTTACATTAATTTTTATCACAGCTTAAAATATTCACCTTTTATAAATTTATCCTTTGCTGTAATTTAATCATATTTAGCTTGAAATTTGCTCAATTTAATAATTTATTGTTTGCTTTAATTATCAAAACATTAACTTAATCATTTAACTTAATTCTGCAGGAAGAAGAGTTGGTAAACTCGAACAAGGCGCAAGATGGAAATTATTTCTGGGGTAAATGAAGTAGAAACAGAGGCTAAAGAAGATGACTAAGCCACAAATGAAGTAGAGTGGCTGATGTTCATAAGTTTCGTTCCGAGCAGGAGCATTACACTGAATTAGTGAATGTTAGGAGGTTTTCTAAAGAAAGAAAGGATAACACTGATATGAAGTTGATGGCTACCTTTATCACGAAGACAAAATACTCTGGGAGGTTATTGGTCAATCAGTGGTGCTTAAGTTTAGGCGAAATAAGGAGTTGCGATTGGTTTATATCTCTGTTTTTAGCAGCCATGTGGTACCCAAAAAGAGTCGAAACGAAGAAAATATTCATTTTTTGGAGATGTCTGAGAGGAGACATTAAAAGGGTTTGTGAATCATGCTTAAAATGCCAACTTATGAGGGCAATAAAGCGAACCACAAAACATTCATTACACCTGTGACGAGACCTAAAACGTCATTCCGGTGAGGAGGAGTAATTGACAAACGTTGGATTTTCGTTCCTAACAAAATGACAGAAAATATTGAAAAAAGCTCCTTCTTTATCATTTGTATCAATTTGGACGTTCCCAAATGGAAACGACTCCCACAATATTTAAACAAATACTTCCTCACACATCGGTAACAAGTAGGCAGTAGACAATTTCTGCTGACAGAGAAAGTTCTAACACGCGCATTTGAATCGCCTAGCTACGTGCACCAAACCTCGTCTCTCTAACTTCATTTGTTTACACACGAAAAATAATGAAAGAATATTTTTTGAAAAGATGTATAATAGTCATTTTGGAGACAGGAAAAAAAATCGAATTGTATTTATCATTCATTTCTTTACTGCAGATTTCTCAGGCAAATGAATGTCAAACAAGTATCCCTAATATTGAGAAAGAACAATGCAAATCCAGTTCTCAAGTACAAGAAACACATAATTTCCATTCAATGCGGTATATATGTCACCCACAAAAATTGCATAAAATAAGACTTATATTCAATAATTTTCTGAAAATGTAAAAACAAGTTAAAATTGATGTAAACAAACCTAAACAAATGAGCTTACTGATGCTTAAGAAAATTCTTCAGAATTCTGAAATTATTTTTTGAATTTGAAAAAATTTGCTCTAAAATTATGATCGTGAACAAAGATCCGTAATTAAATTTTGTAATTATAATGGATGATTTTCCTTATTTTTACAGCAAATGTACATTCAAAAGTGAATCTTCGAATTACTCTAAAAGGCTATGAATTGCAATAAAGGGAACTGTAATTATATATATATATATATATATATATATATAAGAGGCTTTTCTTTCTGGCTTTTTGTCTCTTTAAATTATTATTTAATAAATTTTCAGTATATATATATATATATATATATATATAGATATATATATATATATATATATGTATATATTAGCACGTAGGAAGTATACGCAAGTCAAAATAAAGAGAACGGGGTTTAAGGGTTTAATCTCAACTAGAGATTTTATTAATAAAAAGAATTAAGAATAAATTAATTAATTATGAAATTAGCATAAATGTAGAATCAACATAAATTAAGCACAAATTTCAACAACAAGAAGAGATGCGAAAACCTAGCTTGAATTTACTGCATTGCGAGAGGAATATATATGTACGAAGAAGAGGATCCCCTTCGCTTCAGTTCATGCTTCCCTGAATTTATTCCCGTGAATAAATATGGCTCGCAGATGGACTTCTTCTGTCGACCATGGTCGAATACAACTTGCAGATCGAAGTTTAATAGGATGCAGCAAGTTAATGAATATAAGTTTAGTGCAAGAGTTGAATCCAGCTCTTGCGCCATTGCCAGAAAACGAGTGTCGCTATTATATATATATATATATATATATATATATATATACAGGAGGACAGTACACCCCTTGTAAATAAACACACGTCCTTTAGACTAATTAAGCTCAATTAGTCAATATTTAACAATACAAAGATAATTTATAAAGGGGATATTTACCGCTATCTCTCAATGTTTGCATAAAAACTACAGAAGGGATTCACGTCTTTCCCTTAAAGCTGACCGTCTCAAATACGTCCACTCGCGTCAGGTTCTAGAAATCGTGTCTTCCCACATAAGAATTTCTGTTTCCCTTTGCAGTTGAGGGAGGGGTGGAGGAATGCATTTCCCTCAATATGTCACCTGCTCTTTGGTGACACTGACCGTTGACGGAGGGAATAAGAGAGGCTTGGAGGATGCCATCACCTGGTACTACAATCCTGCATTTCTTTTGTCATTCTGTAGCCTCCACTACGGCACGGAATGGATTGTTTCCTGAGATAGAATAATGATAAGGAAAAAAAAAGAAAGAAAGAAAGAAGGGGGAAAACAGTAAAAGAAAACGAAACGTAGAAACAGAAGGTGAAGAGAAAATGGATCACAGAACGAACCTCTCACTTCCGTCCCCTATGATAAGGATATGAGCTTAAGGGGCCCACTGTCCAGTGCTCATGCTTCCTTTCTGACCTTTCACCATTGCTGGTGCGGTCGTAAACATCTAGTTTGAAGAGACTTTTCTCCTCTAAACTGGCTCATCCAATGGCGTGTAGTTCCGTTGTCCTGTTTTCTCCCCTGGTTATTTTTCCCCTTTCAAAGTCACTCACTTCTGTCAATTTACGGGTTTATTACGGCGTTTGACGTCTCGCTTCTTCTTCCCAATCCCTATTTCCCCTATTCCTCTTCCCTTGCCTTTGGAACTGTGATTTCCTCCTGGTATCGCATTGTTTTTCGTCAATGACTTTTGAATTCATGCCTCTGCTACTCGGATTCTCTTGTCTTTCTTTTGTATTGACTCCTTTCTGCGTGAGAGAATGATGCATGTGTTCTCACAGAATTCTTTGATTTCTTCTAAGAAAATCACCTTACTTCTGTCAAAGTCTTACTTTTTTCACGGCTTCTCGCTTCAACATTGATTTTACAATGTCCTTATAATTCCTTTGCACTTTGAATTATCTAAATCAGCTCGAGAAACTTCGTAGTCCGTTTTACTTTGATTAATTACACAATTATTGGTTTAAATATCGGCACAATTACGTAAACATAGTCCTTTCGATGATTCGGCACTAGTATCACTTGATTTTAGAGCTACGGGTCTTACAAGTACGTCAAACAAATTTAAATCATACTCAGTACATTGTGTAAAACAATAATTGGGCTCCCTTTTCCCTAGAATATGCAATTCGTTTCAATTCAGTGATATTTTTTAATGAGATAGAACACTCATTCCTTGTATAAATACTCATTAAAGTTTATCTAACACATAAATTTTTGCATTGAGTAATTATCAATCGACATTTCTGAATTAAAATACCCTCGAGGATTTATTTATTTCCCAATAGCATTCCTTAATGTTATACAATCTCCTTTTGATTCAGGGTATCCGATTTTTTTCATACAAGTTAGAGCATAACAAATTTACGTCGCTTCCGCGGAATCGATCAAAACATTTATTTTTTTTCGCCTTGAATCTCGATCATTATATATAGTTAATTCGAAAGGTTTTCTGAATTACCAATTAGAACTCTAATAATACCTCTTTCAGAACAGCATTTTGAAATATGTCCGAAAGATTCACACTTAAGGATTTTTTTAGGCCATAGGTTTTATTGGAGCAATTAAAACTTTTGTGTCCGTATTCATTGCGAGATTAAAACAAAATAGCATCTATTCTAGCTTTTGATTCATCATATCAAGGATTAATACTATTTTCCCGTGTTTTATCGATTGGTTTGACATTCCTATTATTCAACTTATCTTGTCTATCGTTAAATCCCATATAATATTTTTTCCCGTCTTCTTTCATTGTTTGATAAATTTTAAGTTTACCCCTAAATTCTTTTAAATTTCCCGCTCCGTACAAAATATTTTTGTTCCCATTATAGTCAGAAATACCTCGAATAATGCAGTAAATTAAGGACTAGTCTTCGGTTTGACCACGTCTTGCTATTTCTATCATGACAAAGAAATATTCTTGAACAGATTCTGTCTCTAATAAATGTCTCTTGGCATAGAATGCAATGTTGCAGAACTAGATCTGTACCTAAATTCTTTCATTATATAGTAACCGTTTAAATTTTTCTCACGAATTTAACCCATATTCTCCTGGATAAACAATTTAGCTAAGTCCGTAACCTCCTTTTTTTTTTTTTTTTTTTTTCCTAACGTTAATACATCGAAATCTCGAAGATATTACAAAGCAGCCGTCTCCTCAAAATCTCTTTAAAATACCCATTTATTAATAGAACACGTTTCAGTTCCATCAAATTTCAGAATAGAATTTTCTACGTCTTTAAAGTTTATATTTGTCCTTGCTAAACACTGAAAATAATCCCATTCGGTAAACACTTTCGCTGAAGTCCTGAAGAGTTAATTACATCTTCGACCTCATTTTATTCATTAAAATGTTTCTCTGTAATTTTAAGCTTCGGCAGATTAAAACTTATTCTTTTTTCTTTTATCTTCTTTAGAACCTTCATTTTCTAAGTTTAAAAAAATACATGGGACTATTAATTCATTTTCTATAAATTCGTCTGTTCAGAAGCTTAATTTTTCAACATAAGCATTTTCAGGGGGTAAAAAATAGAATCTTTCAAATTATCTTAATTTTGACGATTGTGGCTATCCCATTCGGATTCAGAAATTATCTTATGGATAACTCTCTCAGACGTTATGGAAGCAAACATAATGTTATCATTATCATTTTTCATTTCTGATAACTTCAAACAAAAATCAAATCAGAGAGTACTCCTAACTTTTGAGGATAAATTCTAGCATAGACATGACAGCCATGACTTGGTAATGTAATTTTTTCCAACACACTTAGAAAGAGTCCCTTTGAAGTCACAATGTTTTAGAGTCCTCTAAGTTTAAAAACACAGTAATCCAATGAAAATTCTTCTCTTCTAGCGATTTGAAAAACGAAGAAAAATCCATCACTGCTACTTTTTGACTCGGTAAACTTTCAGTTACAAACCGGCGCCCACTAACCTTTCGCAGCCCGAAACTCCCAAAATTTGTGGAGATTGGATAGATCTTGTAAATAAATGCATATTCTTTAGACAAATTAAATTTAATTAGTCAATATTTAATTTTATAAAAATTATTTAACAAGGGGATATTTACCGCTATCTCAATATTTACTTAGAAACTGCAAAAGAGATTCACATCTTTGACTTAAAAGCTGGCCAGCTCAAAAACATCCACTAGCGTCAGGCTCTAGAAATTGTCTCTTTTCTCTCAAGAGTTTTCTTTCCTCTCTGTTGTTGGTAGGGAAGGAGGGATGCATTTCCTTCAACTTCACCTGATTTGGTGAACCTGACCGTTGACGGAGGAAAGAAAAGGATCTTGGAGGATGATATCTTCTGATACTATAATCATGCAATCACATACACACACACAATTGTAATATAATCTTAATGAATAATTCTCCGTATTAACAACATTTCTCAAAAATCTAATCTTATCTTATCAGAAAGATTAGATTTTCCCAGCCAAATGCCATGAACAAGAATCTTTGAATGGGGTTACTCTAAAGCTATAGATTGATGTCGTACAAAGAAGTCATAGAAATTATTACTACAGAGAATGAGAGCCAGATTGGTGCAACAGGCAACACCGTGTCTTCCTTTATTAAACTCATTGAAAATACCATTTAATGTTTACAAGATAAATCATATTTTAAATTCAATGAATCTTATGTTTACTAGATTTGAGTAACTTTAATATAATGGCTTCTATGGTTATATGGGGAATTGCGAATTAAGGACATTATGTATAATATTTGGCATTAATTCTCCTAACCTTACCAGGATGATTTACCGATTGAATATGGTCGTTACTCGAAGAATTCGATAGGTAAAGTGAATACTCTAACACAACAAGTTTTTGCCGTATATATATATATATATATATATATATATATATATATATATATATATATATACTCATGGACTAAAAAAATTAGCGCACCAAGAAGGAGTCGTCAAAATGAAACGAAATTTTACGTACGTAATGACTACTTTGATATAAGTAAATGATTAGAAAATCAAAGAAAAATGATCATTTATTTCAGAGGAAAAGACAAAAGAACGGAGGATTTAATACCCTGTTGAACCCCCTGTAGAGCGAATGCACGATGCGATACGATCGTGCATTGAGGCATACAATTCTGTATGATGTCTTGAGATATTTCGTTGCCTATTTGCCGTAACCTTGCCTCTAGTTCCTTCAAACTCGTGGGATGCCCAACTCGCCGTCCCAAATAATCCCAGATATGCTCGATTGGAAACAAATCTGGGGATCTTTCAGGCCAAGGAAGGGTAGTAACAGTGCGGAGACAGTCTTGTGAAACCCTTGCCGTGTGAGGCCGAGCATCGTCTTGTTGAAAAATGACTCCTGGGAGCCGTTGCATGAGTGGCAACACATGTGGTTGTAGGATGTCTTGGACATACCGCTGGGCTGTCATGGTGCCACGGATCAATACTAGGGGTAACAGTGTATTGTAAGCAATGGCACCCCATACCATCACACCAGCTGTAAGCGCGGTGTGTCGCTGTAAAGCAAAGGCAGGATTGAGGCGTTCATCACGGGGTCTACACACACGAACATGATTGTCATCACTGCTGAGATTGAATCTGGATTCGTCGCTAAAGATGACCTGGTTCCATTTCGCTTCAATCCAGTTTCCTCGTGCGCGGCACCACTCCAAACGGAGGCGTCGATGGGAGGGCGTCAAGGGCAGCACACGTAATGAGCCCCGCGATCCTAAATGTCCTTCATTCAGGCGCCTTCGTATGGTTCGAGAAGACACAGGGGGTCCTAGTGAAGGTGCTACATGTGCCTGGATGGCGGCCGATGAAGCAGTTGGCTGTACTCGTGCATTTCTTACGATGGGGAGGTCTTTTCGACGACTGGTCTGTCGAGGGCGTAATGAGCCTGGTCTTCGTATAAATGACATTACTCGGATCCACTGGTCCCAACACCTCCTCACAACACAATCAGAGCAGCCTAATTGACGAGTTACTCACCAAGCTGACCACCCAGCTTCCATCATGCTGACGATTCTCACTCTCTCAAACTGCGATAGCTGCTCATATTGTCTTCGAAAACGGCGTAATGGCATGTCTACCTCAGCTCTTCCTTTGTAAACTATTCAGCACACTCAAACAATCTTTGGTTACCTGTTTTATACTCCACGGAGAACGACTTTAAACGCCCTCTACCGGCTATACGTAATGCGCAATCACCTGCATTTCTAATCATTTGCATATCTCCCTGACATGTACTTTCATGTCAAGTTT
>BMAW01002432.1:331718-377714 GCA_019974015.1 Nephila pilipes | reverse complement strand
ATTAATTCAATCACGCATTCTAATAAATTGCTGACAATGCTCTCTTCTCATCGGAACAGACCTGTATTGATGATCCTTACCAGACTTCAGGTCTATACTTATCTTCCCTGGAAGTCCCTCCATTCAAACAATTTGGACTCTGACGTTTAATTGAATTTTCCCTCATATAAATAGCAAAACACAGCGAAAAACACTATCTTCTTATTGCTCTTCTTATACTCCTCTCATTACCTTACTGTTGTTCTCTTAACATACACTCGTCCTCTCTCTCTCTCTCTGAACATTTGAGATTTGTATGGTAATTTCGCTTATGCCATTGGTGGCCGAAGCCCGACTAAAGTCTGCTACAATATGGAAATAAAAGTATTTCGGCCATTAATGGAATGATTATATATATATATATATATATATATATATATAAATTTCAGCGCAGTAAAATAAAGAATAGCTTCAAACAATTATTTCTTTTAGTTTCTTTATATTGGCACTATATAAATTCTGCTAATTATGATTCAAGATGGTGTCAGGCTACTTCACAACTCTATTTATTTCTGTATTTTGTTGACCTCCACATTCTTTTGATGTATTGTATTTGAAATCCAGTCTCCATTTGAGTGAATTTAATAGTTACTTTTTACATTCATAAATGATCTTTTATGCATCCCTTAAAATTATTTTAAATATACTTTTTACATGTAACTGGATAACCCCATCTCAGAAAGCGAAAACCTTTATGATAGTTACTTTATGAAAAAAAAATTGATTTTCCCCCTTTATTAAAATTAAATAAAAAAAATTTTCATTTAGAGTGTGTCCAATATATTTTCCTTCTGATATTTCAAAATTTTCTTTCTGATAATTTGTAAAAACCTGTTTATAATATGATAATTTGAAAATAAATTAAATGCATGACAAGGGTATGATCAAGTGATGAAATTAATTCCACCTGGATCAGAACAAAATTCTATGAATAAGCACATCAGAGATTTTAAATGTATGCTACAATGAAACAATTTTGCATGTTCTTACATGTAATCTCATAAAAATGTAATATTAGTGTTTTATAACTTTAATTTGTATGCATATAAAAATGCATTAGAATTAAAATGTAAAAGATGTGTAGATTTTTAAGATTAATTTTACTTTACCAAAAACTCTAATCACAATGCTTAACATTTTTTAAAATTCATTTACATGAAATGTATTGAAATCATTTGGAATTAAAATGTTTACCTTAATTTTACTACTTCTTTAATGTAAGTTTTTTTTTTAAGTATCGCTTTTCATTTATTGATTCAAAATTACTGGAAAAATATGCCTTATATTTTTCTTATTTTGTCATTATTAGCAAGTTATTTTCCATTTGTGTGTTGCATTTCTTTTTTTTTTTTTTTTATGGTTTTCTGATTTGTATGATTATGATATGCACTGTAGTTTGAAAGAAATGTGCAAGTAGTCCTAAATTTATCATTCTATTATTTTTATTGCTGTTTTTCTACTTACTGGAGATCTTAAAGCATTCCTTGGTTGTTTGTAATTTTATATCAATGGTTGGGAACTAGTAACTAAAACTAGTGAAATATTCAATACTACAGATTGAGATCTAAATTTTTTTTTTTTTTTTGAAAGGTGTTTCTGCCAAATTCAATCTCTCTCTTCTTCAAATTGAACAGAATAAAATTCTACGCTTCATTGCAAACGCTCCTTTCTTCATTAAACGGACACTACTTCATAAAGAACTCAAAATTTAACCTATCACAGCACGCATCAGCGATCTCTCTGCCTCCTTTCACAACGTAATTGGTCACCATCCTAATCCTACCATCAGCTCCCAGCAAAACGTTTCACAGTTCTCTGGTTGGTACAGATAGGACGCATCAGCATCCAACCTCTTACCCCTTTTCTTTTGAAGGAAGAGACTCTGATTGGACAATCGTTCTCTTACCCACTTTCTCATTTGTCTGAGCTTTTATCTCGTCGTATTTATGCGACATTTTTGTAAATTTTTTTTTATTTGTTTATGTTTTTTTATTCATCATCACGTAACACTGATACCAAGAAATAATAACCGAAGGTTATTGGATCTTGAAATATAGTACATTGTCAAGTAAAAAAGTGGGAAATTCGTTCCTGGATCAGGGACCACTATAGTAGGTTGGGAGGCGTATTGCGCATGCGCAAACAGACATTCTGAATATTGTTTAAATGCTTTTGTTTTGAAACCTAATTCTTGTCTCTTACATTCAAAATATCCACACGGTTTTGGTTTCCAACTCAGAATGTCTAGATTTCAAATGTCGTAACATTTTCATCATTTACAAAAACTTCATACTAATTGATACAAATTGACATGTTTGATTTTGTATTCTTGTTATTTTTCAATAGGTCACTAATTTGATTTATCCTATTTGCAAAAGTGTCCGCTCTCGGTTCTTTAATAGACCGAGTTATGTAATAATGTTATATAAAATTAAAGAACCGAGGCCCTCAAAGTATTAAACTACCAATGAATAAAAGTGCATTTCATGAAGAACACTCTCTGTAAATCTCTCTGTAACAGATTCATGAAGAACACTCTCTGTAACAGACAGTAACACTCACCCTGAAATATGCTATCAGTGCGTTGCGGCCTCTTTAAAATCATATCTTAGCTTCGCAACCCATAATCTCAGGAATTCAAAGAGAACATGAAAAGAGGAAGAAAATTATTTTCAAAAAGATCTCTCGAAATTTTCGGCAATGGAACATAGTAGGAATCTGGGATCGTGTTTTGGAGAGTGAGAAATAAACACACATGTTATAGTTAATTCATATTGAATTTCGTAAGCAACAAGAATATTTTTATACCTAATTTAGCAAATATTAGTAAAATACACTCTATAACAAAAAAAAAAAAAAAAAAAAGCTGCGCACCAAGAAGGAGTTGTCCAAAGGAAACAAAAATTGGCGGACAGGAAAATTATGTAAAGAATAGAAAACGATTAAAATTTTGAGAAAAATTGAATGATTTATTTCAGTTACATAGCTACTGAGTAACGAGCTCAATAGGGTGTTAACCCATTTTTTAGCCTGGATAAAAGCTGCCGCACGATGTGGCATAGAGTGATAATGGTCCCTGATGGTCTCCTGTGATATTTCTTGCTAAATTTGCTCTAATTGTCGGGCTAGGTCATCAACATTCCCCGGTAGATGCAGTCGCCTTCCCATCATATCTCAGACATGCTCCATTGAAGAGAGATCTGGCCGGCCAAGGAAGTGTTTGACAAGCTGTAAGACAGATCATAGCAACACGTGCCGTGTGTGGTGTGGCATTATCTTGTTGAAAAATAAGGCCAGGGTACTGCAAAAGGAAAGGTAGCAAAACAGTTCTCAGAATGTCGTTGACGAACCGCTGTGCTGTAAGTGTGTCTCTAATGACGACCAAAGGGGTCTGGCTATCAAGGGAAATGGCACCCCAGACCATAACTCCTGGTTGAGGGACTGTGTGGCGCGTAATAGTGAAAACAGAATCAGCACGCTGCCCTGGGCGTCTCCAGACATGTCTTCGTTGATCGTCAGGACACTGTTGGATCCGGGATTCGTCGCTAAACACTATACGTCTCCAGTCAGCATCATTCCAACCTGATCGAACCAAGCACCACTGTAATGTGGCTCGACAGTGTGCAGGCGTGAGTTGTAGGTGGCGTGGGAGTCGATACAAGCGTAGATTTCGCTCTATCAGCTGTGTGTGAATGGTGATGGTGGACACTCGTGTGCGGGTCGCATGTCTGATGGTTGATAACGATGAATCAGGCGGTGTGACAACTGATCTGACAATTACTCTGTCCTCCCGATCAGCTGTGGCTCTAAGTCAACCGCTACCCTCATGACGCTGAAATCTGCTATTGCCCACCCATTCTTGCCAGCATCTTCTAATCGCTGCATCGCCTCGACCCGTATAACGAGCGATTCTTCGATTTGCTCAACCTGCCTCTTTCAAGCCAATGATTTCAAACTCTGACTGTTGCTCGTAATGAGCTCGAATCCTGCAGCGAAGAATTTTTTCAGTCATGGAAAGGTATCCTAAATCGCAATGCAACAGGAAATTTGATCATCAGATTGAGACTCGCTTCTTATATACACCTGCTGAGTGTGCAGTTCCGAAACGAAATTTCATTACAATCGGGGAATTACTTTTTGGTGCATCGTTTTTTTTTTTTTTTGTTTGTTTGTTTTGTTTTGTTTGATATAGAAGCGTATATAAATGTTCTTTCTCAATGGCTTTTAAAAGGTGAAGCTTTTTTTGTTGTTTCGTTCTAACTACATATTATAGCATCTAATAGCATATTAAATTGAATCAGTTATTTTTAAACAATGCTATGAATGGTTTTATTTTTTGTCACAACCTTTTCATGTTAACTTGGTATGTTTCATGTTCATGTAACTTATAATCAAAACTTTTCTTTAAAAAATCAGAGTGCAATTGCTTGATGTTTTCTGATTGATATTCGGTTTTGTCAACAATAAATTTAGCTCTTGAACAACTGAATCTGTTCCGAAAGACAATTGGACACATTAAATGGACGCTCGAATGAGTTCTCCCATCATTGCATATTTTTATGCTCATGATGCAAGTTGTACACAAAATATATTGTCAGTGTGATTTCTTATTTTCAAAACATTTAATTTTTTTTTTTTCCTCTTCTGTTTTGGTTTTTATATAACAGCGGATTTTTTTTTTCACAGGGTGTTCTTCAATATCAGCAAGAAAGATTCATTGTTTTAATATTTTATGTAAATACTTTTCCAGTCAATTTATCGCTTATCGAATTTTTCCTTATTTTAGAGAGATATAGATACTAAAAGCAGAACAAATTTTAATCATCAGACAAATACATTATTCATCATATAAAACTATTTTTTCATGTTTGAATCTCAATATTTTTGGATTATTTTCAAGCAATTATTAATTTGTTACACATTTCAATATTATTTAAAAATTTATTTCTGTTTTTTTTGTATCATTCTTATATTTATTT
This sequence comes from Nephila pilipes, assembly GCA_019974015.1. NCBI lineage: Eukaryota > Metazoa > Arthropoda > Arachnida > Araneae > Nephilidae > Nephila > Nephila pilipes. Next base: position 372,696 of record BMAW01002432.1, on the reverse strand, counting down.
ACATATTTTCTGAATTTCATTATTTTCAAGGCACGCGGGATAACAGGTTACATGCAATATTAATTCTTTTTACTGTAAATTTTTTAAAGAAACGTAGAATTCATTTTATTGATCTGAAAAATAAAAATATATTTAAAATTAAATAATCGCATTACTAAGTACAAAACGAACGATAAAAACCGTTGTATTAGGTGATTTTTATATAATTACTTGTAGATTTTTAAAAGCTATTTACACTGAATAATGTTCATTTTCAGAAGCTTTTCTTTGTGAAATATCATTTTTTAGAATTAAATTCATTATTAATCTTAGTATTTAGAATTAATTCTGACATTTCATATCTCTATGTCATTTAAAGAGCAAATATCTTGTTTAGATTTGTTAATGATAATATTACTTAAATTCGAAAATAGCTACCACAATTGCAATAAAATTCTACCTTCCTAATGTTAAAAATGCCATTTTTATATAAAATTATTTTCTACAAGTAATGGAAAAATTAATTTTTGTATTGATTTTATAACATTTTAACAATTATTTTGTTTTTCAAATCACTATATGCAAAACGGGGTAAATTTCCAAAGCTGTTGACTTTCAGTGAAATCGCAAGCATGAAATGAAATTGTTGTTTAAGTTATTAAATTCATATGAAAATAAATTTTTTTGTTATAGTTTCATTGGTGAGTGAGGGTGATGCTTAATAGCTAAAAAGCCAGATATGTCTATACTGCGCCAAACGAAGTGTAACTGTAGTCGAAGCGTTTGAAAAAATGAAAAAGTGGGAAAAAATTGACAAAAGGGGAAGGGTCAAAAATAGAGATAGAACGCAACATATTTTAATGCTAGTACGTCTCATTTACTATTTAAAAATTAATAATACCAAATATTTAATTTTGAGATACTTTAAATAATTGTTTTACTGAATTTTATATATATATATATATAATGCTCCAAACAAGAAAGTCTTAATCATCAGTTTATATTTTTTGTACGTTTCTTAGTTTGCTAAGTTCTACATCTAAAATACAAAGTTAAATGAATTGTTTTGATCTTATCGTGTATTTATCTAATATCAGCATTTTCAAAATTTGATATTCTTCAAACCCCCAAAGAAAATTTTATTAACAGGAATGCAGGAGGATGGGAATATCAATGAATTAAATGGGTAAACGTATATACATTTTTTTTTTTTTTTTGCAATAAGATTGAAAGTGTTGTTGCTATTCCTTGTCAAACAATATTTTATCAAAAAAGAAATTAAGCCTTATAAACTTTTACTGATAGGAGTACAAACTTCATTCTTTATTGTGAAATGTATAAATATATACAAAGTTTTACATGACATATAAATTTTTTTTTAATTAAATGTTCTTCATTACATATTCGTTAAATATATATATATATATATATATATATATATATTTCAGATTTAAGAATATTAACTTTTTTACATTTTATTTGTGCACACAATTCAGTTAAACTGTCTACAAAATTCAACGATACTTGAGTTCCTTGATATTATTTTTAAAATAGTTTATTGTGATATGATATTTGATATTATGTATGATAATGCTCTATGATAAATTTTTATCGGTTTACATTTCTGGAAATAGAAAATTTAGTATTTCTGCTTGTTTTAAATCCTGAAATTAATCCGAATGTACTGAAACCTTTTTTTACTGCCAGTGACCTAACGAATTAAATTCGAACTTTGATTTGAATATTGACTTTCGAAGTTTTACCAGGAGAAAAAAAAAGTGATTTTTTAAAGTTCTCTGTTTGAACAATAAAAGATTCCAAGTTCTAAGATTTCTCTGTTTATATAATGTTATACCTTTAATCCCGTAATTTTTTTTTTAATAAAAAGAATACTGAATTATTTTAAACTTTAAATAAAAATATTTAATGTTTAACTTTTTCTACAAAATTGTATGGCTTAAGAAATACATAAAAATGATCTTTCATAGAAAATTATGAGTATTTTCTTTAAAAATAAGCTTATTTTTTTAAGCGGCTCATTTAAAATATCAATCGAATCTTTCATATAAACTGCAAGGAGATAGTTGGAGCGCTACTAATTCTGACAACACTTTTCAGTAAACAAGATCATAGGGAAAATGGTGAATGTCAAGAAAAAACTGCATATTTCTAAGCAGAGAGCTTTTCCGTGGATCATCTCACGCATGGTTTCTACAAATTAGTTCCTCTCATGGACAAAGCCTTGGCGCTTAACCTTTTATAAGAAATGAGGATTTGGCTGGAGAAAGTCTTCAACCTCATTTAGTAAAGACTCCTCAAAAATTCATAGTTTGCCTACAGAATGACAAAAGGAATCACATAAATTCTATTTTTACAACAAAGGCATAAGCCATGTGTCAAGCTATAGACGATCTAACAGAATTAGGCAAAAATCTATTAATATTTTAGGTTAACTATCTGCACTAAAAATTGTTAAATCCAATCACCGAAGTTATTCAGATATTAGCCAGCAAGTTATTTATACAATCGCATTTTCAAAATCAGACGGTACTACTTTGGATTCCGGGACACTGGAAAATTTTATGGAATGAATAGGCGGACAGTCTCGCCAAATTGGTGAAGGAGCCCAATGTATACATGACTTAATAGCATCAGAAGACATTAAGAGCAATATTTTCAGAAGCAGAATGCTATGAACCTATGAAAAACTTTACTCAAGAAAATATTTCGAAAAATTAGGGAACCTCCCAATCATAGATATAATACCCAATTTGACAAAAAGCAGAAGAGAGGAAATAACTCAGCACTCAATCTATCTGCAAAATGATCATAACTTCTGGACTTTCACAAAAGTTCAACCTAATAGATTGTAAAGTGCAACCGAATAAATGATTTGGAACATGTTCTTTTGAATTGTTATCACTATATGCATCCCATAGAAATCACCTCTGAAACATTCTCAACATAGACTCACAACGCAATATTACTTTTAAAAAGTTCTTAGAAAATGCAGTAGCTAATAAACAAATATTACGAACAGTTTACAGAAGATGAAATTCTTTGATATCTATTAAATAAGAAGAAAAGTTTAAAAGAGGAATAATAGCCTCTGCTGCTCTATATACCATTAAACAAACAACCAATCAATTTATCATATTTACTTTGGAAACTATAGCCTTTGTTCCTATATATCCAACTACAATCAATCAATCAATCACAACGAAGTTGAGTATCAGCTAATTACTTTACGTTTTGAACTTAGTTCATTGCTAGCAGTGGGGAAAAATGTACCCAACGCGAAATTCTACTTATTTGTCACATTTTTCTAATATGTGTCTAAGAAGCAGAAAAGAAAGGAAGACAAATGAGAACAAAATATGTTTGTTAAACATATCGAAGAAAAAATTCATTAAACGCGGAAATCGTAAGTTTCTCTCACTATTTTCTTCTCCTTTTTTTTTTTTTTTTTTTTTTTCCTGTAGGAAAGTTTTGAAAACAATTTGATAGGTTATATCTAGAAATATTTAGGTGAATAAAATTTCTTTTCGTTACTTGTAAAGCGATCAATAATTATTCTATTTACAGTGACTTCTGTTTTGTGTTAAAAAAGTGATCTAGTCATACATAAAAATGCATGTGTGATGACATACCGACATATTGATATTTGAGTTAAGTCTATCTTATTCTTATGAAATTGTATTTTGAACTTGAATATTTTTTGCAGAATTTTAGTGCAAAGGTACATTTGCTTTTCAGCATAAAGTTAATTTGAAACTGAAGTGAATAAGTAATAGGAAATATATTTCACTGATGAGAAAATTAATTGCATCTATGTTCATAATTATTGTATTCATGAATTCTGTCATTTTTGAAATGTTATTTCAATGTCAACATGCATATGATTTTGATTAGAATAGTTTCACGTTTGGGAAAACATGTTTTTGGCACCTTTTTTATCCGGCGTCAAGGGTATGGGCTAAAATAGCATTTAATTTGAAATCCTTTGTCTATAAAAATAAAGTTAGAAAATCTTGGAATCTCCAACTTAATTTAAAAGTATAGTATTATGAAAGATTATTAGTTTATTAAAGGTTTCATTGACATCACTTATTTCGCATAATATATTCAAAGTTTTAATATTTTTACTTATCTCATGTAGTATATTACAGTTTTAATTCATGTCACTTAGTATATTAAGGGTTTAAATAATTTCACTCAGAATATTTAAATATCCATGCTTCTCTTACATAATTTACGAGTATACACAGACATTTGTTGAGAGTGCTCCATTACGTGTATCATGTTTTTGTTTTTAACTGTTCCAATCTTAATTCTGTCTTATTTTTAGACAACATTGTCTTATTTTATTACTACAAGATTTATGGTAAAACTTGTTTGTCCCTCACTCTTGGCGCTGTTTTTAAAGTCACCAGTTTGGTGAGTTTTGAAATTGGGCTAATCATGTAAGTTCTGTAGAGCGATTAAAGAAAGAATATGAAAAAAAAAAAAAAAAATATTGACTAACCTATTTTGCCTGTGGATCTGATAAATGTTTTAAAAACTTTATAATCATTTTAACAAATTTAAATTCATTCACCACTACAAGTAATAAAAATATATGTTAGATCTATTAATGCTGTTATGTCAATTTCTGGGAAATCAAATGATATTCTCATTATAACAGCATAATTCAATAAAAATAATCCATCTGTTAATTGGACCCCATTAAAATTAATTTTAAAAGCATTCTCTAGTCCTTTACAAGTACAGGGTGTGGCAAAAAGAAAACCAGCACAAATAATTTTTAATATAACTTTATTAAAAATAAATGAAATACAAAATATAACAAATAATATTATGAGTAAACGTTTACTAATAAATAAATTTTATGGGTTTCAAAGCGTCCGCCTTTGCAGCAGTGCAGAGGTGCAAATGCTTATTTAAATTTTCTCAATGGGCCACAAGTCTTCTACCTTTAATCTATACCATTCCCAATGAAGCGATTGTGTGGTTTAGTGCTGGCCCTAGACTCTAAAATGGACCATACACTGTAATCTAGATGGGATTGAGATTTGGCAAGTAGGGTGGCCATTCAGCAGATGATATTGTGTCTGAAAAATGTGCCTTACACCACTCTCGTGTCTTTTTGGCCTTGTTAACTGGTTTCAGTCTTGTTGAAATGTCCAGTTCATAATGCCAAAGTGCTTTTTGGCCCACGGAAGTACAGCAGCTTCTAGAATGTTCCTCTGGTATACTTTTTAATTTATTTTCACATCCTCATCCACAAAAAACAGAGGTGTTTTGCCACTTGCTCAAATTCCGCTCCAGACAGAGACCAACTTTGGATATTGGCAATGTTCAACAATTTCTGCGATGCTTGGAGCATCTGCAGACCCAATTCTATTGTTCTGGGAGTTATGAACTTGTTGGACAGAAAAGAGCTTCTCATCAATGAAAAATAATATCTCCCAGCATTGACTTGCAGCCCGTCTCAAATGTTTTTGGCATCTTTGGAGTTGCACAAGTTTTTTTTCCTTCAGTGAGAAGCTGAACTTTTTGAAACTTGTAAGGCTTCTGTCCAAGTTTTGTTTTTGCCATTTGTCACACCGATCGGTCACTTATTCCCATGTCACGAGTGGTTTTTCTCATGGAAACCCTCAGAATTCTTTGAACTCTTTTTGGTGATCTTATGATTCTTGGAAGTGTTCACCGTGCATTTTTGTTCACTTCCCTGACATTGCCCATCATTGCCAAGCTCTTTGAAATGGCAGATTGCATCAGATACTGTTCGCAGAGGCACATTTAAGCTAATGATTTCGCTGTCATTTTTCTTGTTTAAACAGCTCAAAGATCAGAGCAGATCTTTTGCTTGGCATTTTAAAACATCCCAAAAAAATATGTAAACTGAGAGACATATTATAAAATATTTTGCAGTTAAAATGATAGACATAAAGAAATACATTCAAATTAAAAAAGAAATTAGTTAACTTCTATTCTATGATGCACTAACTAGGTCTGAGTTATTTTGCAGCACCCTGTATAAAAAGCATGATAGGATTTTAGAATGAGTATGAATTTTAATAATTACATACTAGTTTGAAGTTTTGTTGTATTGTTGTATAAGATCTCTTAAAATTCCATCTAGAGCTCTCAAAAATAAATTTAAGGAAATTCACAAACAAAATAATTACAAATAGTAATTTATTAAAAGAACTTAACACGTTTATATTAAAACATCCTAGCTTACTTTTACAAATGACATATTAGAAATCCAAAGAGCTAAATGAAAGAATATGAAAAAAGTATGACTAATCTGTTTTGCCATTGGATCTGAGAAATATTTTAAGAACTCAATCAGTATCATTTTCACAAATTTGGATGCATCTATTTCCACAAATGTTCTAGGTCCTCAAAGATTCCAGGTTTTATGAAACATTAAGCAAATCTGTATCTTTCTTAAAGATTATCTTTCTTCTAGCTACACCATTAATGTGAGAATACGCATAAAAATTTAAGTTAAATAATTCGATATAAAAACCAACGTTTTTATATGGTGGCAAAGTTTATTAAAGAAAATTATTGAAATATTAGTTAAAACTGTTGGTTATTTTTAACTTTAAAATTTACTAAAAAAGAGATATTTGTGAGCGTATTAAAAAATTCATAATACTCCTAAAATCAAAACATGCATTTGAAAATTTGTAAATCATTCTATTAAAAAAAAAAATGGGAACCAGAATTCAGAAAAAATTATTGTGATAAGACATGGCGCCAAATATTGGAAACTTTCTTTCTTGCGAATGATTACTGTCTAAAAGTCAGCAACCCTTACTATCTCGGAGATAGTAAAGGGGAGATAGTATCTCCCCTTTGTGAGTACAATAGTTTTACGAGGCCTCATGTGGTGTGGGGAGTGCCCGGTGTTCCCAGAAGGGGAAAGAAATTTTTTCCTCAATCCTAAAAGCGCCGAGAGGAAAGAATATTTTGACTTATTAAAATTATTGAAATATTAGTTAAAACTTCTCGCAAACGTCTAAATATTGCATTGTTAGGCCAGTACGAACGATTCCCAAAATTTCAAAGCTCTAGCTTGATGGGAAGTTGGTTAAATTAACGATCGAAAATATGATGACACACACACCAAGTGAAATTCAGAAAAACATTGTAAAAAAGGCACATTGATTTGGTAATCCAAATCATTATCTTAACCAGCAAAAGTTTCAAACCTACTCCAGATGCAAGCACAATCTCCCCCCCTTCCCATGTGATTGGCCAAAAACACCTTATCAAAATGTGAACATGTACTGTCACCCCCAAACTAATGAGGAGCTCTTAACTAGTAATAGCGAAGTAAAAAGCTTATGGTTGCCATGTATTACAGTCATGCCTAAACAGGTGAGCGAGCATTGCACATTTAGCAGTGTATCTAGAACAAATATTTCCGTTGTTAAGGTTGTGGGCTAAATCACATTCTAACTGATTTTATTAGTGAAGGAAATTACTTGTATAAAATTTTATTGTTTTTTTTTGGGTACTTTTCTGACAAATTCATACTCTGTATTTTTTTTAAAGGGAAATTTGTGCATTTTGACTCCTTTCAAAAATGCACTAACTTATTTTAGCTTTAACTTTACACTGGTAATTTTCCTACAATTTTTTAGTCAATCTCCATAATTTTTTTGATACCACCAATCTTAATTTTGGGATGAAATAGCAAGGAATTAGCACAATTACCCATAAGCTAGAAGCCATACCATCCTAGTGATGCATAGTTATCATATAAAAACAAAAAAGTTCCATGTGGCTAGGCTGGAATGGAAAAATAGCCATTCTTGTTCCAAAATATTGACTTAAGTTTTATTAAATTGTATCTTTTAAGCCTGCTTTTTTTAATTACATAATTGTTATTTTAATTTTTGTATTTTGATGCATTGATTCACTTTTTCTGTTTTCTTGATTTATTACTTACTTTGTTACAAATATTTAGTACAGTATAACATCGATTGGCTCTTGTGAAAGACAATTGCTAATTTTTCTTCCTTCTTAATTTTTTCACTTACATTTTATTTTACAGGAAAACATTTCAGATTAAGCTAGGTAAGTTTGTGATCACTGTAGAATTTATTTTGGTGTGAATCAACTGATTAAACTGCATTCTACTGAGTGAAATTTAATGTTTAACTTGAAATGAATTAGTTTGTACAAGTAATTAACACATGATATACCTTTATTGAAAATTGTCAATATATTAAAAGACTGTGCTTAGATTTTTGTGACAACATTACTTATTTTTTATATAATGCTTACTTATGAGCATATGTACTATGTTATGTTTCATTGTAACATTGGAAAGTTCTTAAGCTTTTCTTTCAATGATGTTGTGTGTCTGCAGATTTTGTACTTTAAAAAGCTGCTTTCATGCTTTTTGAGTCTTTTATAGATTATAATTTTTTTTTTTTAAATTTGCTAATATTACTTTGCAGTATTGAATAAGTTTTTGCAGTTTTGTGATAAGGTGAATTTGTTGAAATTTTTCTTCTATATCTGATCATCATACTAAGTGATTTTAATGCTATTTTGTCTACAATTATGTATTTCTTGTTGTGATAAAAATGTTCTGTGTGTGAATTAGTTCTGGAGATTATCTCTTAGTTAAAATGCTCTTTCGGCCACACCCTTAGTGTTATTTTAAAAATTGTACCAATCGGGCAAAATCCAGAGTCCTAAAAATAAGAATTAAAAGAAAAATGTATTTATCTATTTTGCCTGTGGATCTAATAAATGGTTTGAAAACTTTATAATCATCATTTCCCAAATATAGATTCAATGACTTCCGAAGGAATAAATATAGATAAGGCCTGTTTTTGCTTTTATGTCACTATCTGGCAAATCAAATTATATTCACATTATTGCAACTACATATTCCCATAAAATTAATACATCAGTTGACTGAACCACTTCAAAATGAGTTATAAAAATATTTTCTTGTCCTCTTAAAGAATGAAAAAGCAAGATAAGATTTTTTGAGGTGTTGAATATGTTAGATTTATTTTAATATGCAGATTTTCTGGAATTAAAATCTTAAAAGATTGGAATGTTATTAAACTATGTGATAATTCATGTTTGAACTAATGAAATTGGCCAGTTAACATACAATTAATATGTGGGAAATTGTATGTGGGAAATGTTACTTTTATGTTTATTGGTCTGTCACTGCAGCACAGATCACATAAAAGTATGTATTTAGTATAGACTTGTTCCCTCTACATGTGTAAGTCCATGGCAATATATATATATATATATATATATATATACCCACTTTCACTCTTGAAATTCAATGATTATAAAAAAGTGTTAAACTAATATATCAATGATGATTTGATTATGTTATTCAAGGTTCTTGTATAAAGAATACATGATCATTTTATAAATGACATTTTTGTTGATTCAGAAGTCTGTTACTTGTATATTACCTTATCATCCCATTAGCAAAATTTGGTGATTTTTCATATGAGAAGAATGATGATTTATAAAGTAGAGTTATTTATTACTTGCATACATGTTTCTACAGCCATATTTGTTAAATTTTATGTATTTTTTTACAAAAATCTGAGGTTTACACAGGGCTCTGTGATCCTTTTTAGGTATGTATCAGGGGCTTACCTTCTTTAAGTAGGTACAGGAACCATGACCCTGAGGCCCCATAGTGATCTTTTTCTTTTCTATGGGGTTTACTGTTGTGTGGAAGTTAGGAGAGGGAGGTGCCAGCTCAGGTGTCGTCCTCGTCACTTGACCGAGGTTCAAAATTACGAGGTCCATCGCCAATAGCCCTCGTGTTGCTTCTTGTGCGACATTAATAAAAACTAAACTGGGGTTTACTGTGTTTGATAAACATGAGTGACATGCCCTTTGGATACTTTAGCGATCCTTTTCTATATTCAACCCTTCTTGTGAACCAGTTTATCTTTTTTTTAAATGTGTACACCACAGCATAGCTTCATTTGGCTCATGACCAATAAACTCTATCATAATTCGTACACTTTTTATTGGGTTGAAATTTCAGCGCTGTAAAATAAAGAATAGCTTCAAACAATTATTTCTTTTAGTTTCTTTATATTGGCACTATATAAATTCTGCTAATTATGATTCAAGATGGTGTCAGGCTACTTCACAACTCTTTTTATTTCTGTATTTTGTTGACCTCCACATTCTTTTGATGTATTGTATCTGAAATCCAGTCTCCATTTGAGTGAATTTAATAGTTACTTTTTACATTCATAAATGATCTTTTATGCATCCCTTAAAATTATTTTAAATATACTTTTTACATGTAACTGGATAACCCCATCTCAGAAAGCGAAAACCTTTATGATAGTTACTTTATGAAAAAAAAAATTGATTTTCCTCCTTTATTAAAATTAAATAAAAAAAAAACTTTCATTTAGAGTGTGTCCAATATATTTTCCTTCTGATATTTCAAAATTTTCTTTCTGATAATTTGTAAAAACCTGTTTATAATATGATAATTTGAAAATAAATTAAATGCATGACAAGGGTATGATCAAGTGATGAAATTAATTCCACCTGAATCAGAACAAAATTCTATGAATAAGCACATCAGAGATTTTAAATGTATGCTACAATGAAACAATTTTGCATGTTCTTACATGTAATCTCATAAAAATGTAATATTAGTGTTTTATGACTTTAATTTGTATGGATATAAAAATGCATTAGAATTAAAATGTAAAAGATGTGTAGATTTTTAAGATTAATTTTACTTTACCAAAAACTCTAATCACAATGCTTAACATTTTTTAAAATTCATTTACATGAAATGTATTGAAACCATTTGGAATTAAAATGTTTACTTTAATTTTACTACTTCTTTAATGTGAGTTTTTTTTTAAGTATCGCTTTTCATTTATTGATTCAAAATTACTGGAAAAATATGCCTTATATTTTTCTTATTTTGTCATTATTAGCAAGTTATTTTCCATTTATGTGTTGCATTTCATATTTTTTTTTTTTATGGTTTTCTGATTTGTATGATTATGATATGCACTGTAGTTTGAAAGGAATGTGCAAGTAGTCTTAAATTTATCATTCTATTTTTTTATTGCTGTTTTTCTACTTATTGGAGATCTTAAAACATCCCTTGGTTGTGTGTAATTTAGTTACTAGTTCCCAACCATTGTTATAAAAACTAGTGAAATATTCAATACTGCAGATTGAGATCTAATTTTTTTCAATTTTTTTTTTTTTTTTTTTTGATTGCTTGTAAAATCTGGAACATAACTAAAGTAATATTTAAAGTCAATGAAAATGAACACGAGAATTGTAATTTTGTTTTTGATGTAGGTTTATGTTATAATTCTTGATTGATTTATTGTCTGAACTGCAGATTGCACAAAATTATATATTTTTATTTTAAACTTAGCAATGTTTGTTGTTGCTTTTTATATTTGATTTGCATTGATTGATGTATAAATTTCACTTTTAAGAAATACATGAAAAGATGAAAATTATTTTAATTCTGTTTCCCTCATCTTATGCATCATATTTTATAGATGTTTCATAACTAGTGTACTTTGCTTAGATTTTGTATTAAATAAAAAAAAAAAAATCTAAAAATCAGATCATTGATACTTTTTTTTTGTCAAAGAGAAAATATTTTTATTTGTTATTTTTCTGTTTTGTAGGAAAACCAGCAAAACGAGGGAAGGAATTATTGGCTGCCACACTATTTGGTACTTCAAATGCAACTTTTGTGAAGAGTGAAGAGTTGTGTGCAGCCTGTAAAAATGTGAGAAATGAAGAGGATGAAAGAAATTTGTATTATTATCTTACAAGTCAAGTTGAAACCCATTTGAAGGAACATGTAGTTCCAGTGTTAGAATATCCTTTTTCTGATGAAGTTTTCAGTACTTTTGCTCTATGCTTATCTTCACCAGGTTTGAAATTTTAAGCAACAATAAATATTAATGGTGACACTTTGATTTCTGACAGGAACTGCTTTGAAATTATATTAATTATGGTATAAAAATTGTAATTTTCTTTTGCAGCTTGCTTCTACCTTCATTCAAATTATAATAAAAATGAAGTTAAGTGATGATTGCATATGAAGGGTTTAGGTATGTTTATGTGGGGTGCTGTAAGTTTTCTCATAAGTTATTTGGTTACTTTTGCCTTCTGTTTTTAACACTGCGCATTTGTGAATAATTCTTTTTGAGTTTCAGGTATTTAGTGTACAATATTTGTGTCGGACAGGTTGCATTTTTTTAATATAATTTTGGTGTTACATAAGCAACCATCAAATTTTAACATCCTTTGTTCATCTAGGAATGGGTATAGCAATAGTAATTCACTGTTGCATGCTAAATTTTTTCGAGATTTTAATGCTTTGCTTTTTTTTTTTTTAATGTTCTGAAATCAAGCGAAACAGATAACTGATTTTAGAACTTGTTTCAGTTTTTTAATTAAAAGAAAAATATCTTTTTTTCCTTTGGTTAATTTGCAATTGTGCAAAACCCTCAAGCAAAATGCAATAACTGTAACTAGTTTAATTAAAAATGAAATTTTATTTAGAATGTCAAATTCATGCATTACTTGTGTGACAGTTACTTGTTTACTTTTTGAGTTGAGTAGGTTCAGGCCAATTTGGTTGAGTAATTTTTATTCATGTTGAAACCTTTCCTAGAAGGAATGCATACAACTTAAAGATTTGCAAGATGATTAAAGAAATTACACCATTTCTCCTTAATATTTGGAGTTTCTGGGTCGTCCCTATTTAGCTTTTCTAACCACTAGGCCTAATTTAGAATTTTTTCAAATGGGGTGATATCCAGCATATTAGAATCATAAAATTGCTAACTCCAGAAAGAATTAATCATTTTGTCAGAAGATCCTTTTCAGATTTAAACTTTACCTTGCTGGAAAGGAATATTTGCTTTGGTGTTATTATACAAACTAGTGTTTTGAATGTAGAATCAGATTATACCTACTTAAGGTTATTAGTTTCTATAAATTTTGCAAGTATATTTTCTAAAAAGCTTTATTTTCATTACTCCCTCATTTATGAAGTGTGAGCCTTCTACTTAGAGTAAGTTAACTATTTAGATTTCTTTTCCAATGCTTTAAGTTCCTTCCCCTTCCAAACATGCAGTTATCAACATAAAAATCATTTGATTGCAGCAATGGGAAAATAATTTCTCCGACTTTGGCTAGTGTTATTATTGCTAAATATGCTGAGCATTCCACTATGCAAATTGTGGTTAACAATTGAAATATTTCAAGTACATGTTCAATATGTTGATTGTTGGGACAGTAACATGCAATATTCATTTATTATTAATTTAACCTCTATAAGTTAAGCATATGAGCTCACCCCTCACCAAAGAGTATAGATTTGTAAGGGGTAAATATGTTTTTAACATCTATAATTCAGAATAAATTAGTAAAGACTTTGAATAATGAAGAATAATGTTTCTTTGAACAAAATTAAGTTGAATGGTTGGTTGCATAAAATTTCTAGCATTGAACCCTAATGGGACATGTTGTGTCAAACTTAAGGTAAAGATGCAATCTGTATAATAATTGGAACAATTTAAAATGCCAGCTAAGTGTAGAAAATAAAATGTAGCTTAATATAATTATATAAAGAGGATAAAACCAATATTCATGTAAGAAGTGAAATATATTTGGTTGAGGAGATTCCCCAACCAAGTAAATTAATGAAAGCGTATAAGATTTAAAATGTTTTAAATGAACAGTTAAAAGCAGATTATTAAATTAAAGTGTATCTCACAGTCAAAGGACAAATTCAATGGCTACACAAGTGGGGATCCTTCCTAAAAAAGAGATGTTTCTGTGTCAATCTTGTGTGTTCAATTTATAGATGGGTCATAACATCTTGTCTTCTGTTTGAAACTGAATTCCAATGGAAGATGCTGGGTTTTATATAATGCAATATTTATTAATTATCTCAATATTTCATTCATTTTACCAGTGGTCCTGAATAAAAGACTCACTTCATTTTAAAATATTCCGCTATTGAGTGGTGGGAGAGAATGTACCTGCTACAGATTTAGCATTATTGCCATCTGTCTCGTTGCCCTTGTTATCTTCATGGGAAGCTAACCAACCAAAAAGTTAACTCAGTATTTGCAGATTTTAAATTATGAATTATTTTTAATGTTTGAATATTTGATCAAAGAATGGGATGAATAAGTCGGGTGACATAAAGATTTCAAAACACTCATGGAATCTGTGAATAAAATAATTTTTTTATGTGTCTACCTGACAAGTTGTCCAACATTGTAAGAATGACAAATTTTCGCGGTATAAACAGAACACGAAGGTTGAAGTTGATAAGAAAGAATTGAATTATGTATTACAAGAGGCACCTACATGATTCAAGGACTTTGAACGGTCAGTGTAATTATGGATTAAAACAGTGTGTTGCTCTGCAAAGTCATTAAAATTTTGACGCATATATTTTGTACCTTGTCCGATTTCTTCAAATTTAAAGGGGATTTTTAAAATTAAAACTGTTTATACCAAGGTGAATACCTCTCGTCTGCTTTCATGACAAAGACATGACATAACCCATAACCCTCAATTTAAGTATGTACTATTTGATGAGAAATGAAGGTTTGGATAATGTTTTTGCCAGGTAAAGTCTGTCTAAAAAGGAGCTTTTGTTTGGAAATAAAACCTTTGAAGATGAAGATGTTCTAAAATGATATTGAAGGGACAAAAGTTGTCTCCTCAAAACGAATGAAAGTTCCTAACAGTCAACGCATAAACTTTTGATGAGTGATGTTCGGTAGGCTCCGGAATGAAGTTTTATGTGCGGTACGGTGTTCAATTTACACAAAACTAATTTTCTGGCAGAACCGTACAACACACAAGCATAATCAAATTTGGAACATATGAGTGCATGATAAATACGTAATAAGCATGCTTGATCTGGACGCTATGAAGTATGTGGACAAAACTCTTAAAATATTCAATGATTTCTCACATTGTTTTCGCAGTTGTAAAATGTGAGAGTGAAACGTAAGTTTCTTGTCAAAGATAAATCCTAAGAATTTTATTTAGTCCATAATGTTAATTAAAATATTATTACAATAAATTTATGAATGGGTCAGGATCAAGCCTCCTTTGTCGACAAAAAGGAACACGAGGCGTTTTTGTTAAAGAGAAACGGAAGCTATTATCATTTGTCCAATTCTTAATTTTATTTATAACTTGTTGCACTTGTCTCTCAATATTATTTATTTCCTTTCCCATGCATGAAATTTGCAGGTCTTCAATGTATTAAAGAGACTTTACCGATGGTGGTATATTCGAAATATTAATCTTTTTGCTATAAAACATGCAATACTTAAAAACACTCCTCTGTAACCCCTTACTCTTGAGTAAAATCATTCAATAAAGACAAGTCTACTTTCATATTAAAAAATCGATATTCTAAAAATATTTGAATAACTATTGGCAGGTTACCCCTAAAATCATAATCGTATAAAACTCTCAGAATAAGTCGTGTAAATTTCTGATAACATCATACCTCCAAGTGTGATTGTATGCCTTTTCAATGTCAAAAATTACCGAAACAAGATGCTTACTCTGTACAATGGCATCTCTTATTTGTATCTACAAAGCGATTAGATTATCAGCAGTAGATCTGTGTCGTGGGAAGCCGCTTTGAAAAGGTGAAAAAATAGCAATTTTTTTAAAATGAACTTAAACCTGGCATTTATCATTTTTTCTAGAACTTGACTCTGGCAATTTATGAGGACTATGGGTTGATAATTTGCTAGATCTTTACACGATTTTAAAATTAGAATAATAATTTCATATCTCCATAAACGAGGAAAGGTATGTTATTTCCAGATCCTGTTATAAGTTTTAAAGATTTTTTTAGTGAAGGCTCCGATATATATTTTATGATTTGGTAGTTATGTTGTTTTGTCCTGGTTATATTTTTTTTTATTTATGAGTATGTAGAGAGCATTTTCTACTTCACAAAATGTGAAATAGCTATTGTAAGGTAAGTTATGTCGTGTTGTATGTAAATTTTTTTTTTCAGCTGCTGTTTTTATTTATTGAGATTTTCATAATAGTTATTTGAACTGGAAGTAAGAGAGAGAGATAAGGCAATAATATTCGCAATGTCCTTTTGGAGAGGAAACAATCTGGTTATTGTATTCCAAAATCGGATTTTGTTTTTTTATGTATATTCTGGATGTAACGAATAAATATTTCTATCTGACTCTTACACCATAGTTAAATTAAATGTAACTAACTCTAAAAGTCAATAAGGGCTCCACTGACACACAAGTCTAATCCAACTTAACTTTTTTTTTTTTTTATCAATTTCTATAAAATAATATTTAATGGCTCTCTTTGGACGGTATGGTTAGCCAACCAATTTAAATATCACTATAATTATATATTCTTACTAAACCCTCCCACTTGGAGTTGCCTTCTCCTACTAGTCCTCTTCGACAGCAATAACCGGTAACTAACTCTTGATATTATCGGCCTCTTGTTGGAACTATTCTCAGAGTTAACCAGCTCTCTTTCCTCTAAATTTCACTTTACTTATATATCTCCCTATTTTAATCACTTCACTTTATTTCCACCTGCATCTAATTAACATAATAACGTTTCATTTAGGTTGGGAAGAAATTATGTCATGCAATCAATCTCGATTAAAGTCCCCGAGGTTAGGGAAGAGAAAATCGCGAATAGCCCAACGTCACATGGAGATACGTTTAACTGTATTCGACAGTTGTTTTCCTGTAATGTTACTATTAATACTTTCCACATTACAAGTCCAAGATTCTCTTTGACTTCGTCGCTGGATTTTTCTAAAAATCGTTGTAATTTTTTTTGAACGAAATAAAATTATTGAGGGTAGGATATTTTTTAAAAAAACTTTTCCTGATGTCTGATTTCTATGAACGTCTCTGCATTCCTTATTCCACCACGGTTTCGATTGTTTTCTTTATTAAGGACTATTTTAATAGTTGCATTAGCACTTTCAATGATTATTTTTGTAATATTCTGTGTAACCTGATCAATAATGGGATATTTTATATCTCTTCGGTGATATTGGCAAAGGAGGAAAAATGGGACCTGTTAACTGTTTCATTAAGGTATCTATTATTTGATATGGAGTTATGTTGGATTTAATTCTTACGATTCAAGATAATTGGGATGTGATCACTATTGTAAAGATATGTTTCGGTTTTGAAAGTCGAGAAAGGTAAAAATGGAAGAATAATCGCCAAATCTATTGAATGAAATGTTCTTGTGGATGGATGAAAATAAATCGGATGGTTATTTAAAATGCACTGGATATTGTCGGAAATGGATTTTTCTATTTGTGTTCCTTTTGGGATATTTTTTTATTGCCCCAGAGTGCTGTGTCCATTTAAATTCCCGAGAAAAATAAAAGGCGCAGGGAACTAGTTGATGAGTTTATTTCGCGCTTAATATCAATTTGGATGTTAGGAGGCAAGTTATAAAGTACATGCTGTTAATGTTTCAGTTTGAAACCGTACCTCAATGGTTTGAAAGCTGTTTGCAAATGAATCTGAGTGACAGGAAAAGCGATGGATGTAAACAAAATGACAGTCCCACTTACTTTTGGGGATAAGATTGTCTTTTCTAAATATGCTTTAATGGTGAATGTTAATCGGTTAAATAAGTTTCCTGGAGGACAACTTGCAATATAATGATGTTTGTTGATGATATCCTTTAATTCTTCTATTTTATTTCTGTATCCTTTGCAGTTCCAGGAAACCAAAGAGGTCATGGGAAAAAGAAGGAAAAAGGAAATAAACCCTCTCTTAATGTTGAGATGATTCCGAGGAATCTCATCCGAACATATTTTCTTCTTCAAATAGGAAAACTTTCAATTCATCTTCGTAATCACGTTTAGTTTTGCTATCAAAGTTTTTGTTCTGTTTTTTAAATGAAGTCTGTATTGAGGAATTGTTTCTTGCGATACGTAGGTTTTATTTATTTTTTTTAAAATTATTTTTAAATCTAATATTTGTTTTAAGAGTGTTCAAATGTTTATTTCCAGGGGGGGGGGACTAGCTTTTTTGGAAGATGGAATGACTGCTAGAATTTTTTTTCTTAATTGTGATTTGGGTTTTGTTTGTATGCAGTTTGAGCTGTTGGATGGTGTGGAAGGAGTTTCATTTGAGGTTTGGATTTAGCGATTGAGGGTTTGAAAGTCAGTCTGCGAAACCGCATGACTGGGAGGTTCTTGTTTCTTATTTCTATGGTTTTTTTGGTTTTGGAGGATTAGAGACCTGTGGGACAGAGTTATTTCTTAAGAGAAGCTGCGAATAATAAGCCAACTGTGGATGTACATTCATTAACAGTTTTTCAAGCTTTAGAAACAGGAAACTATATCTTTTGATTTATTTTTACTTTTCGAATTTCTTTTTCTGTTATCCATCGAGGGCATTTTCCAGAATAGGTAAGAGGGTCGCCTTTGCAATTTGGACAGATAGGCTCCGAATTGCTGTCACTGCTCTTGTGCCCTACGATGGAACATTGAACTCGGGTTTGTTCATCATGGCAGAATTGAATAGTGTCCAAACTTTTGACATTTGAAACAATGCCAAAGATTCGGTATATATGGTCGAATGGGGCAATTTAGGTAAGCTGTTTTGATTTTTTATTGACTTTGGTGGAATAGGGCTATTGAAGGATAAGGTTATGTTTTGTAGATATAATTTGTGTGTGACTGTCGCGACGGATTGTTAATCGTCGGATAACACAAACATTTTGATCTTTTTAAAGTTTCTAAAATATCGTTATTTGTATCGTATAGGGAGATCCGGTTCTGATATGACACTACGCGAAAGTTTTAATGAAAAACGGGTGTAATGGTAACTACATTCATTCCTATATTTTAATTTTAATAGCATTTCAGCCTGCTTAACAGAGGATACTTTAAAATATTACGTATATTTTGTTTTTTTAACGTTTTTTATTTCTACCATTCCTATTATCTCTTACAGATAAGGATTGCAGAGATCGTTCTCTAAAGGTCCTTCATTTCTCCTTATTTATAATAGATCTGTTATTTATGTTCGTTAATTCAAAATGGTTTTTTTTTGTCAGATTTATTTGTTTCATTTGACATACGTTATTCCAACTCCATTGATGGAGAGGAGGTTGATGGATTTAGTCCTCCATCAGGGCACAAAGAAGAGTTTGGATCTTTGGGGGGAGGGGTTAAAGTTCATTCCAGTGCGCTTCCATCCACCTAGGAGTCCAACAAGGGAAGGCAGCCCGTCGGTCATCTGACAAATGTCAGGCACGGCACATACCTCAGAGGTAGCACTGAAGTATAGAAATAAAGCTTCGGGGTGAGGATGAGGATCTCACCCGAGGCACCCTGAAACAATGTCTTTGGGGCTCGAGAAGAACCCTTCAGAAGCAATTACCATCCGATTGACATTAGCGGGCTTACTTTTATTACCCGTCTACGGAGAAGCATGAGTCAAAGGGAATGCCGCAAGATCCCCAGACTCCACTTTTTCCCAGCACGTGTCGCTACGCATGGCAAACATGCGGGTCCAGGTTGAAAAACGTGAACTGACGTTACACGTACAAAGTTAATTTTTTTTTTTTCATTTTTAAATCTTTTAAAAAAACGAATCAAAATACTAAAAGTAAAGAACAATAGAGAACCAAATTGAGAATAACCATAAAATCAACCCCTAACAGAACTTTAAAATAATTGGAGTTGCAATTTACAACATTAATTTTGGAGCAAAACAAAGATTTTTCTTTTCCCTTTTTTTTACCCCCAAAATTTTTTCACTCGAGGACATGACCCGAAGATGAGCCCCTGAGAGCAAAAACAGAGGCCAATTGTGAAAAGGAGGGTCGGAAATAGAGAAGGATCGCTAGGGTATCCGTGTCTACCAAAGATAGTAAACCCCAAGGGAGAGAAAAAGATCACTAGGGGCCCGCGGATTCATGAATTCCGACCTACCTAAAGAAGGTAAGCCCCTGAGGGTATTATATTTAATATTTCCTAATAATGATTATTTATTATAAATGAATTTTGAATTAATATCAGAAATAAATTAACTGAGGAAAAGAAAAAAAAGTCTTGTTATGTTTTAATTTTTAAGCAGTTTGATAATTTCTGTATATGCAAACTATGATATGCAATAAATATTTAGAGATGTAATTATGAGGGTAAATTTTATATATTCCAGCAATATTTCTTTTGCCATCTTTCTAAGCTTCAATTGAAACTTTTACTCTTGAAAATGTTTTAAAACACCTGAATTAAAAAAAAATGAGAACTTATTTCATTTCAGTTAGAGGTCAAATATTCAAAAACATGTTTAAATGTATGTAAAGCATGATCAAATATTTCAATTTCTTAATCTTTAGTTAACTCATTAAAAATTTACAAACATTAAAGTTATTTTATATGTATCAAATTCATCCTTGTAATTATATACCGAAATGTTTATGTTGAAATTAAGGTAGAAGTTCAAGAGAAATATTTTAACCCTTTCGAAAATTTAGATAAATATTATTCTTTATAATCAAGAAGATAAGTTGATAGGAAAAGAAAATATTGAGCATATATATTCCTGTGACATATTTTCAATAAAATTCCAATTTTATCAAACCAATAAACTGTTTTAATATTTTTTTAGTACCCTGAAACTCAAACATCTGTGAAGCGACACGCACATTATATTCTAATAAAGAGCAAATGTGCATTTATTATATTTTATTACAACGTTTTTCTGAATTTCACTTGTGTGTGTGTGTGTCATCAAATTTTCGATCGTTAATTTAACCAACTTCCCATCAAGCTAGAGCTTTGAAATTTTGGGAATCGTTCGTACTCGCCAAACAATGCAATATTTAAACGTTTGCGACAAGTTTTAACTAATA
Source organism: Nephila pilipes (assembly GCA_019974015.1). Classification (NCBI taxonomy): domain Eukaryota; kingdom Metazoa; phylum Arthropoda; class Arachnida; order Araneae; family Nephilidae; genus Nephila; species Nephila pilipes. Next base: position 351,759 of record BMAW01002432.1, on the reverse strand, counting down.
TTTCAATAATTTTAATAAGACAAATATTCTTTCCCCTCGGCGCTTTTAGGATTGAGGAAAAATTTCTTTCCCTCCCTGGGAACACCGGGATTTCCACATACGCCACATGGGGTATCGTAAAACTTTTCTACTCATAAAGGGGAGATAGTAAGGGTTGCTGACTTTTAGTCAGTAATCATTCGCAAGATAGAAAGATTCCAATATTTGACGCCGTGTCTTATCACAATAATTTTTTCTGAATTCTGGTTACCATTTTTTAATAGAATGACTTACAAATTAATGTTTACAAATGAATGTTCATTTTTCAAATGAATGTTTTGATTTTGTGAGTATTATGAATTTTTAATACGCTCACAAATGTCTCTTTTTAAGTAAATTTTAAAGTTAAAAATTATTATGTATTTCACTTGGTGTGCGTGTGTCATCAAATATTCGATCGTTAATTTAACCAACTTCCCATCAAGCTAGAGCTCTGAAATTTTGGGAACCGTTCTTACTTGCCTAACAATGCAATATCTCGATATTTGCGACCAGTTTTAACTAATATTTCAATAATTTTCTTTAATAAACTTTGCCACCGTATAAAAACGTTGATTTTTTTTATTATGTAATTTTGAAAACTCTTTATAAGCATCCAATGTGTATTTGTCAATAAATATATTTTTTTAAAAAATTGGCTATGCATTTTGATAGTTAAATTCCTGTTATATTAGTAATTGCTTCTTATCGAATTAAAAAATGTATACTATTCTTAAGAAAATTCTTACATTTTATTCCTCATATTGAATGAATTAATTGATAAATGTGTCTTTTTCTCTTAAATAAGTTATTCTTGATGAACTTTGTTTTTCATATATAATTTCAATAACATTGGCTTGTTTTTAGTGTGTTCGATTCCAAAATATTGTTTAAATTCTAAGATTAATACTCAGATTTTTTTTAGTGCTGAAAGTAAATGAAACTAATAATAAAGAAAGTAAGTATGAATGTCAATTCAATTCTTAGGGTAACATTTCTCGTCATGAAATATGTTAAAAGGGAACCTACTTGTATTGAGGCTCGTTGTGGAAATCTGCCTGAAGTCCTCTTTATTAAAATTAACTCCATACTATATGTTAACACAAATATATAATGAATATTTAATTAAAATAAAATAGTTAAAGTGTATTGTAAAACAAAAAAAAATTTAAGACTAAAGAAAAAAAAAACTTTCGTATAATAGACAAACATATACTTAAAAATGGTTTTTATTTTTTCACTCAATTAAAAAAAAAAAAGCTAAAACTGTTTTTGTGCGAGCTTTGACTTCCGGAATTTGTTTTGTTACAGCGTCATCAAAATTAATCTTTTTAGCTACTTCATTTCCGATGGAAAGGATCGCCGAACTGTTTTACTTGATTCATTGTTCATCACAGATAAGTTTCTCTCGCACGAAGCAATAGAAACACACACTGTCAAAAAAAAAAAAAAAAGTCTCAAACATATATTTAAAAACTTGAGGTTCCTCGGAGGTATAAGGTGGACACCCACGACGACTTTGTAAGAAAGGAATTGCGCACACATGTCTAACGTGTCAATAAACAATATGGAAATCGAGAATGATTGCGACATTTGCGAAAGAATAGAGCACCTTATAGCGAGTATCTTATTTCCCTTTGATCTTTTAATAAGTTTTCTGTAGGAAATTGCGCCCAGCAGTTACGAAAACTAGTCTATTACCATTTCTTTGTGCATTCAAAGATTTAAACGTCTTGATAGATAGCCTTTTAATGGTTGAACACAAAATATTTTTTGACATTTTATCGTACATATAAATTTTAACTCACTGTTTGCAACAAAAGAGAAAAAAAATGCCAACACATTTTTTTATATCAGTATTCTAACAACCTAGTATGATAGATTGACCAAGTATAACCAAGTAAGACAGTATATCGTTTTTTTTTTTTTTTTTTTTTTTTTTTTTGAGAATTAGCGTATTTTTATTTGCAAGCAACTTTTCTAATTGTGGTAAAGTCGAGAATTGCTACACACTCAGCAGAATTTTAGTAATAAAATCAACGAAAAAGCGCGCACAAATTTTTTTCTCTTACTTCGAATGATATGTTCAGTATTGTATTTTTCTTGTGTTTAAAAAATTCAAATGAACTTAAAAAAACTTGTTTTTTAAAGATTTTAGGGGTGAAAAACGGGATGGGGTGAGGGGTGGAATGTTGATATTGCTAGTTTCTATTTTAATTTACCTGTTTCTCTCAGAAGTTTATTATTTGTATATAAATGAGTTGTATATCAATAAAAATACACTCATGGACAAAAAAATTAGCTCACCAAGAAGGAGTCGTCAAAATGAAACGAAATTTTACATATGTAATGACTACTTTAATATTAGTAAATGATCAGAAAATCAAAGAAAAAGGATCATTTATTTCAGAGGAAAAGACAAAAGAACGGAGGATTTAATACCCTGTTGAACCCCCTGTAGAGCGAATGCACGATGCGATACGATCGTGCATTGAGGCATACAATTCTGTATGATGTCTTGAGATATTTCGTTGCCTATTTGCCGTAACCTTGCCTCTAGTTCCTTCAAACTCGTGGGATGCCCAACTCGCCGTCCCAAATAATCCCAGATATGCTCGATTGGAAACAAATCTGGGGATCTTTCAGGCCAAGGAAGGGTAGTAACAGTGCGGAGACAGTCTTGTGACACCCTTGCCGTGTGAGGCCGAGCATCGTCTTGTTGAAAAATGACTCCTGGGAGCCGTTGTATGAGCGACAACACATGTGGTTGCAGGATGTCATGGATATACCGCTGGGCTGTCATGGTTCCACTTATCAACCTGACCAATCTTGTCCTTTAAGAATCTGTTTCTTTTGGTTGAGAAAGCCATTGCGCGTCCTCAAAAGGTTAAAATCATTAGCTTTGAATAATTTCTTCCATTTAAATGTAGAGTCAGAATTCAGAGAATTTGCTTTTGTAATTGCAACAAAAATTAACTTATTTAGAAAGAATAATTTAGCCACGGGAAAATAGTAAATGTGTTAAATTTAAATTTTTGACGTTACTATAATTGGTTATAAATAATTTTGTACATTTTCAAAAGCTCGAATAAGGTGTTTTTGCATGAATAAGTATTATAATTTATTTTCATGTGTTGTTTCGAACCTGTGTGTAACCAGCTTCTTGTATTATATCTAGCAATTTTGTCCACTGCGTTTGAGAAAAAAAAAACTTATAAATTTTTCCTTCGGCCGCGGTAGCCTAGTGGTCAAGGTCGTGGGCTAGCGGCCTGCGGTTTTCGTTCAGTCGCGGGTTCGATCCTTGGCCGCCAAAGACCCGCCGTGTAGCCGGGGCTGATGCACGTTAAATCTGTTCGAGGGCCAGAGTCCTCCCGTGGTGTGGTGTGGACGTTAGGAGAGGGGGGTGCCAGCTCAGGTGTCGTCCTCGTCACTTGACCGTGGTTCAAAATTACGAGGTCCGTCGCCAATAGCCGTTTTATTATTCCGTTTTATTAGTCCGTCGCCGTTTTTTTATTTATTTTATTTTATTTCTACCACTTCTCTCTCAATGAACACGTTTTTTATTAACTACATGTGCATTTCGTTCTATATGATTAGGAAGATTTATCATATAGACTTGAGTTTTCATGGACACCAATATATCTTATTGCCAAAAACAAATTTGCTAATTTTTGGTCCATTCTTTTTATTCTCCAATATTCCACAGCTAGAAAACGAGCAGTCACACAATTTTTGTGAATAGTGTATTTTCACTGTCATTCACTCACTTTGGCAGCGTATTTCATTATGAAAAGGTAAACTTTGGTTTCTCAGTGATTTTCAAGTCACCCACCCCCACTGGATGCTTAAACCAACATGACACTAGCATAGTAGAATTAAAACCAAAAATAAATAAACAAAAGCAATTATTCGGTATTGTTTGAAATTTTTTATGTCAATTAGATTTACTTTCAACAGAGCCAACTTCCCTGTCGGAAGCACACTTATCATGTACTATTCGTTTGTAAAATACGTGCATTTGTGAAAGGAGGATAGACGTTCTTTTTAACATACTGATTACCACGTAATTTTCTTTTGGACGCCTGGCAGATTTCCTTCACAGATCAGAAATTTTCATTTCACACACACACACTATATATATATATATATATATATATAAAAAAAGTTATCAAAAGTAAAGCATCCAGTAGTAGCTTTCTTATTAATTAGTCCTGTGTGTATTTAAAATGTTTACTGAGACTTGCTAAGCAGTATAAAATGAAAAGGGTTGGTTGTATAATTAGTTCATTTAAATGTTGATCATGCAAAAACATACATATTTAGGAATTTTTTGAATAACTATTGTGAATTTTTTGCGTATTGTCAAACCTTTCGTATTAATATGTTCAGCTTGAAACTAAGAACATAATTTTTTTTTCAAAGTGTCGGAAAACATCCCTGAGACTAAAAGATTTAAAACATGCTTTAAAATAACTTTCATGAACAGGTTTTTAGTAACAGCTTTCCTTCATGTTTTCAGACTCTTGATAAAATGAAACTAAAAAACTTTTTTTAAAGTTAAACTTTTTTTTTAAAAAAAAATTTTAATGTTTTTTATAAGGAGTTGGTTACATATCCTTAGTAGTTTGATTATTTATTAGAAATTAATATTTGTGTACAAATTAAATGAATTGTTACAATTATATAACTGTTTAATTTTGAATTAAATTTGACTGTGAAAACTTTTTTTTAAAGAAATTTCTGCCTTTTTTTTTTATTTAAAATCCATTGAATATATGTATCATACTTTTTTTTTTTTTCTTTCAGATTAGTATTTTTTATTTATCTGCATGCTTTTTTTTTTATGAAAAATATTTCCGTGTAAAGCTCCCAAAGTATTTCTAGTATAATAATTTTTTTCCTTTATTAAAAATATTTTTTATGGCATTTTATATGTGTATTGTAGAAATTTCTTTTTGCAAACATATATTTTTTCCCTTTTAATTTCTTAATACAAAGTAAGAGCAGTGTGGATAACGAAATGTTCTGCCAAGTCATGATTGATAGTTGGCGACTACAAGAAAAGGGAATGGTACAGTACTTAAACATTTTTTTTTTCATAGTTTATAAATTTTTACATTTTCTTTAATCAATAAATTTCAATTGATATGAATTAATATTGTACCTCTAGGCCGAAGTAAGAAATATTTTTATGATGCTTGATCAGGTGTCCCATTTACGTCCATTTGGAACCCTGGATTTAAAGTAAGTACACTTTTTAGCATTTTTGATTTTGACGATTTATGATAAGGCTCCAGAAAAATAAAAGTGTGTAAAATAATTTATTTATAACTTATATATTTATTGAATTGTCTATTTTCCTCACTGCTAATCAAGTATTTGAAAAGTGTTTTATGAAATTAATAATCAAAGAAACTTTTTTTTTTGAATCTGTCAGGGTTGTTTTAGATATATGAATTTCATACAGACTTATTAATGAATAGTAAAATGTAATGAAATGAGAGAAGTGAAAACTAAGCTAACGATATTTTTTGGAATAATTTATAGTAGAAGTTGATAAAAGAAATATAAATGTATTTTCATAGAAACGCTGTCCTTTATTATTTATTATGTGTGTGGCGTAGTTTTGTCAATTGAAAAAGAACGATACTTCATAGAGAAACTATAAATAGCTGAGGAAGATGCTTGTTCTTGAAATAAAGACAGATATCAGCCCCTTGGTGTGTGTGTGTGGAGTGCGATTTTCTCAGTCACTGAGAAATATGTGGCATCTGTTATGTATGTTTACTTCCAAACTGTTGAAAAGAAGGTGCGAACTTGACCCATTTACCTGTCAAGAAGATCGTTAGCTCTTAGATTGTTTGAAGTGATTTTTTTTAAAATTTTCATTTTTAGAAACATGTCTGCTGGGTGCATCTTAAGCACGCTCTGTGGGACTTCAGTCTAGGGTTGACAATACGTTCAATGTGACATACGTTCTAGTGTTTCAGAAACTTCTATAGCTCTATGTGAGCTTGCATTGCCATCAATGAATAGAAAGTGTAGAATGAACTTAAAGTTCCCGTTGTACTTTGGATGAGATGGATATGACCAGTCGAATGATTCACGTGGGTTCGTGTTAATTTCTATTTGAGTTTATTTCCTACTGTGGGATGAGATTTATTTTCATAAGTCCTCATTTCTTTAAGTTTGTTTTATTTTTCAAGTATGGGAATAGACAGCTGAGCTTTATTTGTTTTGGAGGCGGATATTATGTTAGGGATGAGAAGGATAGGATAAAAAATGTGCCTGAGTAGATGTGAATGATTTGGAAACAGGAGATGTAGTAGAAGGACAAGTGATCGGGCGATTAGGAGATTACAAAGTTGTTGGAGAATAAGTAATTTTGATAATAATTAGTTCAGAAATGGTAACAATGGGGGTTCGAATTATCTAAACTAAGAAAGTGATATTTGGGATAAAAGAAATTTTTTAGCACCGAGGTAAGATGTTTTTTTTTTTACTTTAAGCACATGTATATTTTTTTCGAGTAAGCGTTGGGGAATTTAATGGATGGATGAGTAAACAGTTAATACATTTGTACTCTAGCATGCAATACGTATCAGAATGACCAATGGAAGCACATTTAGAATATGCTGTTTGAGAATACCTAAACCTCTGGTACTTAAAATAGCTAAGATGATTTGGATCAAAAAGCGGGACAGGACAATGTAAATAACCAGCATTGACTCGAGTCGGTAATTGTGGAATTTTGAAGATTAAGATGGTATACTTTGTCGGAAATGCCTTATGTCTTTGTCTGTAATAATACCCATAATGTTTAGAGCCTTTTTGTCCGATATATCTTCAAGGATTTCTGATTTAGGTGCACTAACGAGGTTAGAATCAGAGATAACTTCGCGGCAAGTATTGAGTAATTTGTGGGGTAAACTGCTACTGATATATATATAAAAGAGTTTTTGTGAGGAGAAATGATTTTTGTGTGGTTTTTAAAGTAGAAGGGGTTTCTAATAAAAATTTCTCAAGATATAAATTTTTTGACGTTTTGAGGATTGCCTCCAATACCGTGAAGTTTTATACCATCTGATTTTGCTATATTTTTTATGTATAGTAAAATCAGATGTCGAGCCGAGTGCTTTATTTGGTAGTGAAATAATTATAAATCGAGCGTATTTTCTTGTAGAATCTTTGCTTAGTGTACCGATTAGAGTTGGCGAATTTAGGCTTTATCCGGGTCAGGAAAAATATTGATCCAGGAGTGAAAAGAGGGAATTCAGCCTGGTGTGCCTCCACCCACCATATGACCTCGGTAAGCTAATGATCATAGTCCTGAACTTGTAGCCGATGTCGTTTTGCGTCGATATGTAGGTTCGAGTCCTGATGCCAATAAAAACCCGCCTTGTCGTGGCACTGAGGCACACTCGGATGTGTTGAAGCTCCAAATTCTCCCTTTGGCGTGGTATGGAAGTTTTAAGAGGGGTCGAGTATCACCCTGCTCAGGTGTCGACCTTGTCACTCTTCGAGGTTCGAAATCACGAAGTCTGTCACCAAAGGCCCTCTTGTTGCTTCTAAGCATGACATTACTAAACAATCAATCAATACCATGGAGTCCAATGAGAGAACCAGTTACTGGATAACTGACAATCATCAAATACAACTCTTACCTGGAGGTCACCCAAGATATAGTACTGCAGCACTAACCCTACAGAAATTTTTGTTTGCGAATTCTGAAGAAACGGCAAAGAGATGCACCACCTGCCAATTAATAAAAGCAAACTCACTTCTGCCATGTGTCTTCAGCGAAGCATGAGCCAAAGGGTGCACAACAGGTGAGGGGGGGAAAAGTTAATAAAAGCATTGAAACTGTTGTAAAACAAAAGTATGAACTAAAATTGATTTCAATATAAAACAATTGATTAAATATAAACAATATGTAACGTGTAAAAGGTGGGGAAAACATATTTATTTGTGATCTAGACTTGAGAATAATGGGAAAAAATTGTAAAAATTGGTTGTTGGGAAGAAGGGTCAAAAATAGAGAAATATTGCTAGGTATATCCCTGGGGTGTGTCGCCCTTGTTTATTAAAGGCAGTAAACCTCATATTAAAAAAAATATCTAGCGTATCTCGAGGTCATGATACTTGTATTTACCTAAAGAAGATAAACCCTGACGAGTGCATTGCTTTGAACACCTACTTAAAAGTTATTTCGCACAAGCACCTATAAGAGTATTTTTTCCCTATATTTTTTCATGTGTAATGGGATATAGAACAAGACCTTGAGTAAACTCACTGATTAGATTTTTTCAAATTATCATTTTTTGGTATTCATTACAAAACAAGTTATACTTTTTAAATGAAATCATCACTGATCATTTTTGATTTCTTGAAATATTTCTATTTAATTGTAATACATGTGTAATATTCCTTTTTTCTGAAATTATATTGTTTAGTATGAAAATTTCAACAAAAAAAAATGTACATTAGTATTAAAATTAAATCACAGTTACTTATGGTCAAAATTCACGCAGAAACTGTTTGAATTTACCATTTTGCAACTAAATTTTTGAGTTTTGAGTGTGTGTTTATTTTCCACAAATACGCTTTTTTTTTTTTTTTTTTTTTTTTTTTTTTGAGGTTTTCGAATTTTTTACTTTCTCACTTTAATTCTCTATCACCACTACGGCTCTCAGGGTCTACTATCCCGCAGTGTAGTGAGACCGGTGCAAGTTAAATCTGCTCTAAGTCCGAAATCCTCCTGTTAGTTTGGTCTGGAAGTTTGGAGAGGGAAGGGTGTCGACATAGTCACTTGACCGAGGTTCAAAATTATAAGGTCAGTCACCAATAGCCCTCATGATGTTTTTCAGTTCGATGTTAATAAGCAATAATCTAGGGGTCTACTAGCATTCAACTTCATTGTTTTTTTGGATTATAATAATGATTTCCTTAAACTAACATGCCCCCCCTCGACCTTTCATGTGCATAATCTTTTCCTACCATGCTTTTAACATAATTTTTTTCTGTGATTATATATTCTCAGAAACGCAATTCTTTATGAATCGATTGTTTCGGAATTTTCAAGTTACGCATGTGGTGTATGGAAACAGAATATTTTAAAAGATAAGCTGTTAGATTTCCTCATTGGTGTATGTGATTTACTATAATGTACAAGTGCTCAATATATGTTTGTTTATTTTAGGAATTTAAGTATTAACTCATTCCGTTGTTTCGTAATGGGTAATACTAATATTTTTAAAAGCACCGTGGATCGATTATTGGACATCATAGAAAAAGAGAGAAATGGAGAGTTAACCAACAGAACTCTAACGAAGAGTATTTTGCGTATGCTCACGGAGTTGAAGGTAAATACATGTACAGATATATTTATTTTGCTAATATATTTAATGAGAATATGTAGAAATTTAGATTTAATTTTTGTGCATTTTATTTAATTTTATTAGGCTTAAAATTTATTAATATAATTCTTTCTGTATAGGATTTGAGTGTTAATAATGTGACCGACCAACTCTTTCTCTCTCTCTATGTATATATATATATACACAGGGTGTGCCCACTAAAGTCCCTTACCACCCCCTTAACTTCGGAACGGCTGCTGCTATATTCATAAAAGTGGTGTCTAGATATAGTAATGTAGCCATGTGCTACTGAATGAAACTGCATACGGCTCCACCTAGTGATACACTGCGGAGTTAGCATTCCTTTCTTGAAAATGAAGCAAAATAGGGGAAAAGGTGATTTAAAAAGTTGTACAGCATTATCAATTTAGTTCGAAAAGACACCTTATCGATATTAATGCGAAGAATAGAACGTTTAAAATGCGTATTTGTTTTTTCGTGATTTCGTATACTGGGATGTGACAAAACGATCGGAGAAAGAAAAAAAAATAACTAGTTATATCAATATACCTGTATTTGAGATGTTCAAACTTCTCACCGTCAGGTGCAATTCGCATTTGGATTCTCGTTTGAATGTCACGTTCTACACGTTGGAGCATAGAGCGTGACATGTTGAAACAAGCGTTCTAAATGTGTCTTTTAAGGTCCTACAATGTTTGGGGAGGGGTCGCTTTCACCTGCTGTTTACCACCATACCCAATTATTTGGTTCCCGAATTCCTTGACGAGGTACTGCTTCACTGGAGATGTCTTATGAGCAGGCACAGCTTCACTGGAGATATCTTATGAGCAGGCACAGCTTCATGTTGAAAAACCATAGGTTCCTAAGATTAAATAACGGCAGATTCTCCTCAAAATCAGGTATATTATGTTCAGCAGCCATTCTGAATATCGTGCACCCATTAAAGTACCATCATAAAGTATTGGGCCGATCGGTTTGTTATTGTAAATTGCACACTAAACGTTAACAACAAATCACATTTGATGTCGAACGTCGGTAAAACATCTAGAATTTTCCAGAGCTCAGTAATGGGTTCTTTGCCTATTGTTCATGCCATTCTATGAAAGGCATGCCTCATCCCTCCACACTATATCTGCCAAGAATGTTCGCTGAACCTGCATCTGATTCATGACAAAATGTTGCACCATGTATAGTGTTGCTCGGCATCCCCGTCCAGTAAAAACTGTTAAGGCTTTGGTTGGTATGGATGGGCGCCTAATTCTCTTAGAATTTTTCAAACCTGACTTTAGAAGAGGCTAAAGTGTTGACCGATCTCTCTTGCCCTACATTTCAGATATGCGAGGGCATATGCTAATACCTCATCCGATTGATCTTGCTGTTCTACCTTAGCTGGTATGCCAGATCGAGCTCGACTAGTCACGCAGTTAGTCTCCCTTAAACGTTTTACAACTGTTATGATGGTTTGATGAGAAGGATGTGGGCCTGCAGGGAAACGTTGCCGGTACAACCTTGCTGCTGATCGTGTCTTGCGTCCGCATTCACCATACAATAAAACTATCTCACAATATTCAGCTTTGAAAAATCGCTTCGTGATCATGAGCATCAACATACGACAATCCCAAGAAGATGTCTCTCTTTATTGCTGCCTCAGGTGAATAGACGTAACGTTTCTTATGTATTTGCATACTGCAAATATTTCGAACATCAAGCGAAAGTTACATTGAGTTGATGCGACACTATTTTACACGATCTACGTTTTGTCTACTCTATTTATAAAGATAATCAGTACAAGGATGTAACCTTCGCGTTTTGAACCGCGGTTCTTTTTATGGGGACCACAAGCGATACCACTTTGCCACATTGCGATGTCATGCTTTCCCGAAAGATAATGTTTCTCTATCTCTCTCTATATATACATAGTTATATATATATAGGGTGTGCCCACTAAAGTCCCTTGCCACCCTCTTAACTTCGGAACGGCTGCTGCTATATTCATAAAAGTGGTGTTCTTCGTATTAATATCCATAAGGCGACTTTTCGTACTAAATCGATGATACTCTACAACTTTGTAAATCACTCCCCCCCCCCTGCTGTCTCGTTCCGTTTTCGAGATATGAATGCTAACTCCGCAGTTTTTCACCAGGTGGCAACGTGGGTGGTTTCATTCAGTATCGCTTGGCTACTTTACTGTCCTCAGACACTTGTTTTATGAATATAGCAGCAGCCGTTCCAAAGTTAAGAGAGTGGCAAGGGATTTTAGTGGGCACCCTATATATATGTGTGTGTGTGTGTGTGTATATATACCCTGGTGTTAAAACTTAAGAGAATTTTCATATTTTGTTGAATTCCATGAAAAGAATTGAACGAAATGTAAAAATACTGCTTCGAAACGAAGATGCATATCTTGTACGTCGAATATGCAAGCATATATGCGTGTGTGGGTGGAACTAGTCGAAAAACAGGTTTTATAAGCGCGCGTGCCAAAATCATTTCGCCTAATTTCTCGGTGTTTTTTGCAGCAATCGCTTAAATTCAAATTCAAACAGTAAAACTGAGTAACTACCAACGTTTTTATGATAGAATGAAGTGGCCAATTGCGGGTAGGCTACAAGCAAGCCAATCTCAAATCTAGTTTTGCAGAGAATTTGATTTAACTCCCAGCGTCGTGTCCAACTTATGGAAACAGTTTCAGGATACTGGATCTGTCGAAAGAAAGCCTGGGCAAGGTAGTCCGAGAGTCACGATGTCCTGAGAAGATCGCCATTTGTCCATTATAGAGAGGCGTAACATAGATGCTACAGCTTCTCAGGTCTCTCATGAGCTCCATGTGACCACAAGAACCCTAGTTTCAAGTGTGATTGTTTCCAGAAGACTTCATGTGAGAGGGTTTTTTGCAAGAAGATCTGTTGTTTGCGACTCCCTCAGTTCTGGGACTGAGGGGGGTGTCCTCTAAAAATGGGGCAGAGATTGGTGCATGAATCAATGGGCGACCGTTCTCTTCACTGATGAGTCTGTTTCAGCCTAACCATAGATTTTCGCCGTACTTTCATATGGAGTGAACCAGGACCCGCTCCCTGACCTCCATTGTCCAAGAAATCGACCATAATGGCAGCTGAGTCTTGATGGTCTAGGCAGGTATCATGTTGGATGGCCGCACACACTTCAATGCCTCTGAAAGAGGCACAGTGACTGCTGAGAGCGATAGGGAGGAAGTCTTGGAGCCCCATGTTTGCCTTTTCAGGAGTGCATTTGGTCCTGATTTTCTATTAATGTATGACAACGCGAAGCCACATAGAGCTCTTCTGATCGACGAATTTCTGGTAAGAGGATATTCGCTGGATGGATTGGCCATTGAGATCTCCAGACCCAATCCTATAGAGCATGCCTTGGACGTTCTGGGGAGAGCAATTGCAATTCACAACCCCCCTCCCCACTTCGAGAACCATCCAAAACCTGAACGAGTAGTAACGTTTCTGAATGAGTAGGACCAATTGCCACAGGAACTCATAACTCCCTTATTTCCAGCATAAAATCACGGTGCGAGGCTTGTATATCTGTAAGAGGAGACCATACCCCCTATTAACCCATTTTTTGGGTTCTATTCTACAACTGCTGTTTCATACCATGTATTATAACTGTTGAATGGTGGTTTTATTATTATATAAACCCTATGTACAAACCAAATTTCATTAAAATCGACCAGTAGTTGTAGTGATAATCGATCAAATTGGAAATTTTTCTTAATTTTGAACACCACTGTATGTATGTATATATATATATACCATTGGATATGTTTATTTGAATTGTGAAATAATACTTAGGCTACTTCGTTTGACAATATAATTTAAAAATAACAGTAAGAGTGTATATATATATATATAATTCTAATATTGTAAATCATTATAAATTTTAATTTTAAAATAATATTTTTCTGCTGAATGGGCTTTTTTCAATAATTCTGAGTTTCCTTCAAATAGTGTGCATACTTCAGAACACTTTGCATCCAGTGTTAATTTAACCTTTAAAACTGCAGCTAGAATGTCTTTGTGGATAATCCCAATTTTTCAGGTGCTCCAGTAATCATTACCAAAAGAAAATATCCTCCCTACAGTCATTAATTACGTTAATGCCACGACAACACAGTGCACATTCATTTAATAATTTTAAATCTTCGTGTGAGCGAGTACATCTTGAGGCCCTGGGCCCTCACGAAAAAGTAGGCCCCACCTGCTTCCTTTTATAATCTAATTTGGTATATATACACATACAGTTCAGTAAAAGCAATCCATAGTAAAATGAGGTTTTATGTGAATATTAGTTTTTTACATTTTAAATTCGAAAATCATTAATTCGGTCTTCAAAATCAATTGTTAATAATACTGCATTTTTAATGCTCATCTAACTTAAATTATTCAAACGTGATTGAGTCATGCGATTTCTCAATTCATTTTTGATCAGTTTGAATTTTGAAAACGAACGTTCACCACTCGCATGAGTAATCATCATTGATTTGAAAATTCTCATTATTTCAGTATTAGGAAACACTGTGAATAGTCTTTCATTATACATGTAATTATAGAGTTTGTTGATCCCATTTCCAGTCCCCTCGTCCAACAACTGTTCTTCATCTTCATCTGTAGAATTTAATTTCGTAATATTCTTTCTTTTTTCCTTTTCTTCAGCTTTTTGCCATCAATGATCATATATTACTTGAAATGTTGACATTCCAAGTTCAGTTTCTCTCCATTAATGTTTTTATCGTAAAATTTTGATATTTTCTCGCATGCTATTTTAATTTCTATCTCATCCAAATTAGAAATATTTTTAAAAAATCCAAACATTTCAAGAGCTCCTCATATTTTTACTACGCGTTTGTATATTGCAAATTAGAGATTCGATTATTGGTAAAAAGATTTATATTTTAAATTTCTAGCTGTGGCTGTTTTCAAACATTGTGTCAGTGTCTCCATTTCCTTCAATGAAAGTTACCCTAACACTGCATTGTATTATACGCTTGTGAACACTTTGATACTCCTTTATAAAGGAGGACACTTCTTGCCTTTTGACTCATAATAGTCAAAAGAGTCTCTTTTGGTTTTTACACTCTCTCTCTCACACACACACACATATATATATATCATTAACAATTTTAATAATTTTACACCATTCGACAAATCCGTATTTTTACTCTGGAAAAATAGATTTACTTTATCAATATGTTTCAAAATGTCATTCCAAAGGATAGTTAAAAAAAGTAGTTTCTAATTCATTCGTCTTAATTTTTAATTTCTTAGCAAAAAAAAAATTTGAATATCCGCTGCCTGTAATTCATCATTAATTAAGCAATCCAGGCTCATGAAAATATTTAAAAATACTCGCAAATTTTTTTTAAAAAAAAACAAATACCAGAGAAACATTTATTTTTGTTTGATCTTTCAAATGCATTTTATTCCAAGCAATAAAAACCAATACGCTAGATGTAAATAGAAAAGTATACGAAACTCTATAGGATTAACATTACGCTCAACATTTTTTGGTGTAGTGTGGATGGGAGCCTTAAAGATTTTATATCAATATTAACTGGGGTACCCATTTTCCACATGAGTGAAAGTTTAAAATAAAATGATCAGTTATTAAAAATAAATGACCAGTTATAGCTTAAAATCCACTTTTAAACCGGTACAAAATGATTTACAGAAAAATTATAAATAATTTAGTAAATGATGGCTATCCTTTTATTAATATCCTAAAAATAACTGAGAGGTTTTTTTTTAAATAACACACATTTTGGGGACGAGTTATTCGAAAAAGAATTGTTATTTTGATCCTAAAAATAAATAAATGCACTGTTCTAAAAATCATTATGCCATATTTCACGTAATATACACATAACTATGCGTAACATTTTGCGTCTATTCTTTTTTCTTCTGTTTAAGGGGGGGGAGGTGAAAACTCTCTCACTAGTTTGTGAATAAAAAGGTGTATAAAATCAAAGTATTTTATAAAAATCAATTTTCTTCTGGAAAATCTGATTAAACATACACACACAAATAGAACATTTTTAGTGAGGGGTCTTATTCACTAAAAATCTCTTATTTTTGTACTGTGTTGGACGAGAATTTCTCCATTTTTGATGTTTACTCTTAAAACATTAAATTATTGTTCAAGTATTTATTTATCTAATAATCAAATCGTATTCTAAGATTCCCGTTATATGATTGTCTTTCTACGTTTTTGTTACATTACTGCAATCTGTAGTAATATAATATATTCATTTTATTTATTTATTTTATTTAGGTTTCAATATTAATAAAAAGGATAGTCATTTGAATTTTTAAACGAGTAAAATAACGCTTTCCATATTAGAAGTAAATAAAAATATTTCTCTGATTTACAATATACATCGAACATTCTTTTGGAAGATCATAGTGCATTCAAAACGAAGAAACGCGCTTTTATGCATATTAATCAATATAAAAATACTCTAAAGAGTCCATTAAAATATTTATATATAATTTTATAAGCAGTTAAGATATTATTTCATGTTGTTTAGGGAGAGAAAGAGAAAATTTACAAAAAAGAGCAGGATTTTTAAAACAGGATATTATTTTTATAACAAACCAAATACAATTGCCTATTATTTTACTTTTTTAGTGTGATATAAATATTTGTATATTATCTCAAATCTCAAAGAAATACAATTCAAAAATAAAAACATAATTACCTTAAGCTGTTTCAAAGAAATTAAATTTAAAGGAAGGAGTTGCCAATTTAGAACTGTACACCACTCGTTTCTTCGAAAAAGTGGGATTTCCTTCAGGATCATTTCAACCCTCTTGTTATTAGCCTTGACGCCTGTCATAAAATAAGAAATATGTTTTTGTCACTTCTGTTGGGAGTTTATGTGTATCTCTTGTCCATTCATGAGCGATCCTTAACTCGTGTGCAAATAAATAAAAGGTCACTGGAAGGAGTTGTATGTTTGTGACTGTCCTTCCCACAGCAGCATTTTTGTTAATATATAAATTGGACATATCTCGCTTTAGAAATAAAACCAATATTTTCCCTGATTCTCAGCAAACATTGTAAATAGAAATATTTAATATAGAAGTAACAGTCTTCATCCAGTCATGTCCGAGAATAACATTTGACGATTAAAATTATTCTGAACGTGATATAATTGAGGCCGAGTAGAGAACGAGACGAGCCCCTCCCCAAAAAAAAATGACGTCCTGTACCTGGGTCCAGTTAGCTCATGCCTTAAGACGTCCCTGTGTGTGAGATTATCCTTGTTTAAAAGGCGAAACTATTTCTACCCACTCTCTGTCCACGCGTGTACTTTTTCTTTTATTCATTTATTCAGTATTCTTCATTTAAATACATATTTACTCATCGAATTTCTTCTATCAAAAAAAAATTGTCATCAATAATAACATCTTTCACTTCTTTCATTGCAAATACGACTGTTGTAGAAACATCTTCCCATTTAATTTTGTCTTCATCTTCCCATTAATTTTGTCTTTTAAAAAAGACCATTCATTTCATTTCATTTTCAAACTTCATTTAGAAATTTATCTTTAATCTTAGGATCAGAATCCCCAAAAATTGTTGGTTTATTCTTTATCATTAGCTGAACGAATCCATCATCTTTCATTGCTCTATGTC
Organism: Nephila pilipes; assembly: GCA_019974015.1. NCBI lineage: Eukaryota > Metazoa > Arthropoda > Arachnida > Araneae > Nephilidae > Nephila > Nephila pilipes. The sequence goes on along the minus strand of BMAW01002432.1, from coordinate 334,699 downwards.
ATTAATAAAATTTTTAAAAATTTCACCAACTTCTGCAGATGAAACTTTATCATGTTCAATTCTTGAGTAGTTTTGTGAAAACATAATGCCTGGTTTTGAAGAAAATAGGGGATAAATTTTGACACATTATTTCGAAGGAATGCTTTCGGAAGTTTAGAGTATTTTTCCAAACTTAAAAAACATGAGGGAAGTGGATCATATAATTACAAAATGTGCTGTTGCTAAAGACAAAGCAAGCTACCTCACCCTTGAATAGCCGTAAAGTTTTTTTTACATATTCATTGCCAGCCTTTTTGTAAAATGATAGAACCTTTCTACTCGAATCGTAAAACGATTAAAATATAAATATGTTGGTAATTATGACTTCATTATCAAATGACATGGAACTAGAAACTGTAATAGTGGTATTTGATAAAATATGAGCACTGCAGCCAATTCTTAAAATATTTCTCTGCAGTAAATCTTTTAATTTTGTGTGTACATTATTGACACCTCTTTGGTTACGTCCACCAAAATTCGTATACGTGCTATCTGTCGATAATGCTAAAATTTTTGGATACAATATGCAATAAGTGATATAAAATTTCTGAAGTTTCTCCTTCAATTTAGGCAGTAAATTTAAAATCTTAAGAGACGAAGGCCACTTTTAATATCTATGTATCTTACTGAAATTGGGTATAATTTTATTTCTTTGAGGTTCAATGCATGTTCAATGATACAGAAGCTATTATTGACTCACATTTAATCCTCTGTCAAGAAAATTATTCATTATGATTTTTTTTTAATAATTTGTTAGTACAGTCCATAATTATGGAACTCTGATTATAAATTATAGTATGGAAAGCAAAAGTACCCTCTATTATTGTCCCCCCTTTGTTCCAAAACAATCAGTTTTAACAAATGCAGTTAGCTTAGACATTGAAGCCGCTGTATGAAGAGATGTTTTGTGTTTATTAGTATCAATGTGCTTTGTTATTGAACTTCATTCACCAATTATAATAGAAAATTATCTGTTGCAGACTGTGGATTTGACCAGAGAATTGTCATTTACTTTGTTGTCTTTGATAAATGGAAATTCATTTTTAAAATTTTCTTTGAAAATTTTTTTATACCTCTTGTTACTACTCATACTGCATTCTATTTTTTTTTTAATTTTATATTTTAACTAGTAATATTTAAGTAATAAAATATTTAAAGTTAAGGACAAGTCAGTTTGATGGAGTGATATTTTTTATTTTAAATAAAAGAAAAAAAACATATCAACATTTTGTTTAACAATAATAACTAATATTCTTTCAAAAGTTATTATCTTAAGAACCAGTTTAATTTAATTTAATTTAGAGTATTTACCTAATAACGCTTCCTTTCAAATGAAACTCACAAAATTATGTCAAATCAATTTGGATTGCTCTAAGGGGAAACCCTACGATGGCGCAATCCTTATTTGGTAAACAGCAAAAGTGCAATCTGTGACAATGTTACAGCTTACACATACTCACGTACGCACCTATAGTCTGAGACAACTTTATGCATATGAACATTTCAGAGGTTTATAAAATAACCAGTGTAGTTTTGATATTTATAAGAGTACAAAAAGGTTTAAAGGAGCATTTTTGGAGTACAGGTTTTAAAAGGAATACAGTTGACGAAAAAGGGGAATAAAACTGCCTAAAAGAGTACGATTGGTCACCTTAATAATAATCATTTCACAGGATGAATTTGAAATTTTGATTTAGGGAGTTTACTAGGGTTTTTTAAGTTTTCATATAATATCTTTTACAGTCCATATCATTTATAATGACATTGTAGGGATGAAATACACTTTATTATGGAAGGTGTATACGAATATTTTTTTTAATTTTGAGTTGATGATGAAAATGAATATCTTATAAAAGCTATTTTTCATACAATTGTATACATAAATTGTTTATATAACTACTTTGATTGAACATGTTTAAATATATCTGTAATATGCATCTCTGTTGTGGAAACTTACGAAATAACTTATTCTTCATAAGTTACAATAAGATTCTTTTTTACTCATCTGTGCAAAATTAAGCATAATTTATTACTAGAATTTCAATGTTCTTAATATTGTTTATTTATTTGTTCTAAAGAAGATTGAAGTTAATCTTATGTCCCTATGATATTTTCAGATACTATTAAATATTTTAAAATTATTCTATTTTTTTAAATGTCTCATTTGCGATTTGTGTTGGCCCCCCCCCCCTTTCAAATGCTATTTAAGGTGTACAGAGGAGGATTTCAGAACAAATTTCTTCAAGTTACTGAAAATTATTATGAATTTGAAAGCAGGATTTTGTTGAGGGAAATGGAATTATCAGTTTATATACAGCATATTGTGAATCGCATTAGAGAAGAAGAGGGAAGATTACTATATTGCACAGATTTGTCTTCTATGTAAGTAATAACTTCATTATTTTTCCTTCTTATACTGTAAGCTTTGCCTCTTTCATTTTCTTTTCGAAATGTGAATCCATTCGGTTAAGTATAAGTAACAACAAAGGATGAATGTCAAAATAGAGTGTGATAAGGGTCTGGGATCTCTATTTGATTTTTAGAACTGCATAAAAGTTTTACAGTGAGAAATTGGCTGAAAGGAAATCCGGAGGAAAAAAAATTGGATGAAAGTAAAGATACAATATCAAATTAATTTAATATGTAAATATTGTTTAAATGAAGTATTGTCATTTTTCATGCACATGTCTTCCTAAAATAAATTAACTAGAGTATACCAATTAAAATTATTTTTGTTTCGTAGAGAATTATCTGATTAGAATTCCTTTTCAAAATCTTTTTATTAACTACAAATTAATACTAAGTATGTTTAACACTAGATTTACCGGCTTGACTCATTTAAAATTACACACTCACACAAATATGTATATAACACAAAAGTATTTGTAAAATACGTTCTTTAACAAAAAAAAAAAAAAAAAAAAAAAAACGACGCACCAAGA
>BMAW01002432.1:318040-331618 GCA_019974015.1 Nephila pilipes | reverse complement strand
AAAAAAAAAAAAAAAAAAAAAAACGACGCACCAAGAAGGAGTTTTCCAGTGGAGACAAAAATTGGCGGGTAGGAAAGTTATATACAGAATAGAAAATGAATAAAATTTCAGAAAAAATGAAGGATTTATTTCAGAGTTACATAGTTACAAAGTAACAAGCTCAATAAGGTGTTGACCCACCTCTCACCTATGGATGCAAGCTGCCACACAACATGGCAAAGAGTGATGAAGCTTCCTGATGGTCTCCTGCGGTATTTCTTGCCAAATTTGCTCCAATTGTCGGGCTAGGTGATCATTATTCTCTGGTAGATGCAGTCGTCTTCCCTTCATATTCGATTGGAGAGAGATCTAGCTGGCCGAGGAAGTGTTTGACAAGCTGTAAGACAGTTCATAACAACACGGGTCGTGTGTGGTTTACATTATGTTGCTGAAAAATAAGGTCAGGGTACTGCAAAAGGAAAGGTAGCAAAACAGTTCTCAGAATGTTGTCGACATACTGCTGTGCTGTAAATGTGCCTCTAATGTCGACCAAAGGGGTCCGGCTATCAAGGGAAATGGCATCCCAGACTATAACTCTGATTGGGGGCCTGTGTGGTGTGCAATAATGAAATATGTCCCCAGTCAGCATCAAGCCAAGCATCACTGTAATCTGGCTCGACAGTGGGCTGGTATGAGTGGCAGGTAGCGTACGATGGCAGGTGGCGTAGATTTCGCTCTAACAGCCGTCTGTGAATTGTCATGATGGACACTCGTGTGCAATCTGATGGTGGATAACGATCGGTTTTTTTATTATAGAGTGTATATATATATGGAATTGTTATGAAACTTATCATGAAGGTACGTGTCAGACAGATATGTAAATGCAGTGTGATTGCGCACTGCATTATGCCATCAGAGGGCATTGAACTTCATTCTCCTTGGATTATAAAACATGTAAACGGAGCTTGATATGTTGCAGAAGGACGCTTTTTAACTAGAGATGCCATTACGCCACCATTGGAGACAATATGAGCAGCTATCAGAGTTCGAGAAGGAAAGAATCATAGGGATGATGGAAGTCGGGTGGTCAGCTCAGCGAGTAGCTCGCTTTTCCAAGCCATTCTGACTTTACTGTGAGAATGTGTTGGGACTAGTGGACAAGAGAGATGTCTGTTACAGAGCAATCAGGCTCAGGACGCCCTCAACAGACTGTTACCCCTAATATTGATCCATGACACGAAGACAGCCCATAGGTACGTTCGTGACATTCTTCAGCCACATGTGTTGCCACTTATGGCAGGGCTCTCCGGAGCCATTTTTCGACAGGACAATGCTCCCCCCACACGGCAAGGGTTTTGTCTACGCTACATTTCCACCTTTCCCTGGCTTATTCAGTCCCCGATCGAATATATCTGGGATAATTTAAGACGGCAAGTGTGACGTCTTACGAGTTTGGTCGAATTAAAGGCGCGCTTACGGCAACTGTGAAACGAGATATCGCAGGACATCATGCGGGACTTGTATGCCTCAATGCTCGACCGTATCACATCACGCATGCACTCTAGACGGGGCCCAACAGGGTACTAAAACTTCCATGCATTTGTAATTTTTCTGCAGTAAACTTCATTTTGCAATCGCTTACTTTCATCGGCGTTGTGCTTAGGTATGTAAAATTTCGTTTTATTCTGACAACTCTTTCTTGGTGCGTGAATTTTTATGCCAATGAGTGTGTATATATATATATATATATATATGAAACTAAAATAATAGTTTTTAAATCGTATTGTTAATGAATCTGAGCAGACACTGCCCTGTAACTTTTCTCTTACAAAGGAGAAGAGACATTTACATAGATTGTGTTAGTCAACAAAGGAAATCTTAAGCAATGACCCCTTCACCTTGACGATGAGTTTTTCGACTTGTAGAGAACTTTGGTCACTTTGGTGACAGAACGAAAATTCCAGAAAAGGCTGGAATCTTGTAAAAATCTCGACTGGGAGGAAAGTTATGTACTTTCCCTGAATTTTTCCCTGTGACGTCACACCTGGCCGGAGCATCTGTAAATATGGAGTGATGCGAGCTGAAGTGAATCTTTGTTGAAACTTCTGGTTTTGGAAGAGGTCAGCACTGGTTGAGTGGAACTGTTGGTAGCGTGGCCAAGTATATTTGCTGAGGAGTGGCCTGTACCTGCTGGAAACTGTTGGAGTCTGCCTTAGAAGGGCAAAGTTTTACTGCAGGGATTTGTTTGTAGTTCTTGCTAGTAAGCTGGCAAGTTGAACGTCATCAGAAATGCTTTGTGACTGTCTGTGCTGTTAATCTGCCCAAGCTTTATTTTCTGCTTTCGTCTTATCTTGATTATTTGTGAATAAAGAGTCATTAGCCAATATCCTAATGGTTGGATTGATTTTATTGGCAAACCCACACACAAGACAGAAGAATGTTTGTAACAATATATTGGTTTTTAGTGCCGTGATGAAAAATATGTTAACATTAATTCCTTTACCACTAGGCCCTTCATTTAGCATTCCCGAAAGGGTTGTACTTATTTTTATGGTTATGAGCCAATTTGACTCATAAAATTGCTTTGCAGTTAATCGGCGATATGTGTATAAAGAAAGTTCTTATCAAAATTCAAATATCTGAGTAAGGAATCCCAATGATCTAAGAAAGGCATAATTTGTTAATGTGGGTCTTCTTCGAACACTCAAACTTATCTATAAGCTAACAAAGAAGATCTGGCCTGAAGCGTAAACTTTTTAACTTTCAATGGAAACCTACCTCCATTGAACTGTACTTTTAGACATTTCTTGGACATCGGTTAGTTCTATATTATCTGGTTCCTGTTGGCGAAATACAATGATATCGAGGATAAGTTGCCTAGGTAAAGACACCAAAGGGTGAATGTACTCGTGAGAGAGAGGCAGGAGCTTTAACGAGCTCGGAGATTTAGCCAACACAGTATAAATATATTATTATTGTTAAAGACTGGTATTTATTGTGTCTAGCAAGAAAGAACCATCATATGCTTTCTTTCGAGAACCAGAGCTTGGTTTGTGGAATGGTAAACGATTACTAAAGTTTGGGACGCTGAAGAATAATAGAGAGCGAAAACGCTTTGTTTTTAACAAAAGATATGGAAAGAAATAAAAATGGTACACTTTCTGTGAAAAACGAGAGCAGTATTGGGGGGGGGGAGTGATTTACGTTGAACGGAGATATTTATAACTATTTAAATAATTGGGAGGATGGTTTTTCTTGCTATAGGAAAAAAGATTTACTATATATTGCTACAAAGATAGGTATCATTGATATTTCTGTGCTAACAATGCTGGATTTAATGAATGCTATAGCTAATATTGAGGATTATGACGAAGATTACCAGTGAAGGTGCCAGTCTTTCTTCCATCACTCCAAATGTTGTATTTTCTTCCCAAAATGTCTTAAGTGAGGTGAAAACCACTATTGAGAATTATGCACCAAATACTGACACCTCAATCAAATGTTGCAATTGAGTTGGCCTCCATACCTCTAATTTTACAGAATGTCCCCCCCCCAATCCCTTAAACTTCAAACCTCCTCCCCAATCACTAACGTATGGGAAGAACCAAAAAGTGGTCCAAAATTTAAAAAAAAAAAATCTACCTCGGACAACAATTTCTCCCCCAAAAGAAAACTAATTCCTTTATCGCAGGTGGCCTACTGGTCGTGTTCAAGACCTGGTGCCACTGAAGACCCACCATGTAGCCGGAGCTGATGCATGTTTAATCTGTCGGGGCTTAGAGTCCTCCCTTTGGCATGGTGTGGAAGTTAGGAGAGGGAGGTGCCAGCTCAGGTGTCGCCCTCGTCACTTGACCTAGGCTCAAAATTTCAAGGTCTGTCGCCGTGTTGATATTAGTGCGACGTTAATAAAACCAATTAATCTTGTAGCTCAAGGCTCTATCCTCAAGTGATTTTTTCTCTTCTTCCTCCAGAAACTGTATCATATTTTATTTATTTATTTATTTTTTTAAAAAAAAAAACCTTTCAATATTGTTTCTTAATTTTTCTAAAAAAATTTCTTTATTTGTTTCCTTTTCTTTTTTTCTGTTTGATTCGTGCCTCGGTGCATTGTAAAATGTCTTTTTTGTTGTTAATAAAAATATTACAAGAGTACAATGCCTATCCAGGCTGGCACTCAAGAAACTGTTTAATTGTAGTCGATGATGGCTTTTAATTCATAACTTTGAAAAATCTGAAGCTAATTTTGAGAAAATCGCATCGAGTTGGTCATCATCAGCAGCATAAATTCATCGTATTGAATTTCGAATTTCGTACTTTTAGACCATTTAATCTTTGCGCTACGTCATCCACACACACAAACTCTTCCTTTTGTCAATAAAAGTTTTAGTTATGTACTTTCTTTTCTTACTCATTATTTGCTCTTTTACAGGTCATGTTTGATTAAAAAACTACAGGAAGTACTTGTGATCAATCCTATACACCATATATTTCAAAAAGGAGTAGAGGAATTCTTAAACAAGAAAACTGATGGCCTCATAGGATTGTTCGAGCTTTTTTATGATGTCAATCAGCATGAGGCTTTATGCTTTTTTTTTGAATCATATGTTAAAGTAAGTAAGCTTATAGTGTTAATATCGAAATAATGGAACGTAATTTAAATGATTTTGAACTATGAATATTTAAATCTTTTAACTGATAATAAATTATTTTTACTTATGAGTGAAAAATACTTACTATTCATGCATTTTATTTACCTTAAATTTGTTTCTTTTTAAAACTCTGATTCTTTAATATGAAAATAAGACAATATGGTTGAAAATTAAGAATAGTTTATTATATTTCATATGAGTGAAAATAATTGCAGTATAAGATAGTTAAACTTACCTAGTACGAAAAAAGTTCAGATAATGTTAAAGAAATGGCCCTTAAAGTTGTAAATTGTTGAATTGAAAAATAAACCACTATTTTTAAAATGTATTCTGGCTTTTTATGACAGGAGTTATGTTAATGATCATTAGCTCTCTTAGCACTCTTTATAGAATTTAGTTATGTACTTTCTTTGTGTCTCAGCTATTTCATCTATATATGCAATATTGGAAAACAAAATGGTCCGTACAGGGGTGGCGATTGGGAATTAGAAGTTGAGGGGGGGGTATGTATAGACAACATAAAATAACAGAATGAGTTTAAAGGGGCTTGACACACTTAACATTTAAAAATGTAGCTTCAAACTAGTTAGTTTTTGGCGTTATCTGTGTGGATTTGGACAGAGAAGTAGAAGTTTATACCAACTTTATTGAGGATTAATTTTAATACTAGTGTGTAATTTTTTTAAAATTTTTTGATTAATATTATACACTATAACCTTCATCAGAGTTACAAACGTCTTCATAATGTTTCATATGTCTAAAATTAAATATAAATATTTCGATAAAACCAAAATGGTCAGTGATTGTTTCATTAAAAAATAGGGCTTGTTTAAAAGAAACACTAAAAAGTAATAATTTGTCAAAATCCAATCAGTGAGTCTAGTCAAGGCCTTGTCTTATAACCCATTACACTATAAAATATGCAAGGAAAAATTTTCAGAAATACCCGTATAAATTACTTGTGTTAAATAGCATTCAACTAGGTGTTCAAAGTAATACAACTAATTATATTATAGAAAGAAAGATATACAAGTAAAGTATATAAGTATCTCAGATAGATATATAAGTATCTCAGAGTCATATGTTTAGTCTCTCTGTTTCGAAACTACTATAAGTGTCTCAGTTTTCATTAGGCGTAGATTTCCACACATTCATTCACTTAGGCTACCCTTCTTCAAAGCACATGCTACACCTGCTGCATGGGTCTCAACTACTTGTTGTGGTGTTTTACAAAATGGTTGGCAGCGACACATGAGTCTTAACAATCGTGCCACAATGTTTGTCATTGCGTTTTTGTGCATATTTCCGCTAAGTAATTTTTTAATAAAGAAATGAAAGGGAAGGTAATACGAGGATAAGACAACAGGGTTTATAATTCGTTAATAAATATTTTGTTTATAATTCGTAGTTTTAGCCTACTAAAAAGGAATAAAAATTTCATTTTGTTGTCACAAAGTGGAAGGTGGTTACTTTTCTTACCCCATAATCACTACCATTGGGTCCTTAGTTTAGTACCTTAAGACTAGACATAAAAAGTAGTCGCTTTGAAATGTTTTAATTCAGAAAGCTATTAAAGAAATTAAGTATATTGTTGATACATTATATTAAATACTGTAGTCAGTGAATAAACAATGTATTTAACTTCAGTCATCTAGCCTACAATTGGAGATACGGTTCAAATCCTTATTGTGTACCTAATATCTCTCACTCGCAGTATATACAGTTTGTTCAACATTGTGCCTTCAGTTTTTAAAATGAAATTAAAATTTGACCTCTTTTAATAAAAAAGAATAATAAAGTTTAATATTTAATGCTATCCATGTCATTTACTTATCATATTTTCTTAGAGTGAAATTTAATTAATATATATTCAGTGCTTTACATACCCCTTGAGTGTTTATACATGTATGATAATGTTACTATTATGAGAAGTTTTACAACAGTTAATTCTCTTAATCACCTCTAAAAGTATGTTCTTTCCTTTAGTTTTCTCAATGCAGTTCCAATAGTATGTTCTCTTCTTTAGTTCCCTTAATGCAGTTAATGTATAAGAGATGAATTAAAATATATCTTACTAATTATTTACGTTCTTAAATATTCAAACAAGAAAAGAAAACTTTCATAACCATTCACCTTCATACTTTTACACGTTATTTCATTTCTCCAACAACAATCTTATTTGCTGGCACTCCGGAAAAATTATATTTCACTCCCCAAAAAAAGATGATAGTGTAAATAGAAATGAAACAGTGCCATCGAAATGTCTTAACATTTGCTTTGATAACAACGATAGGAAAAGGGCTGTTTGATAATTTTGAAAGTGATTATTTTATGTCTATAGTCTCATTGCTTGGAAATCTATAATGTATTATTGTTTGCTTCAACTTCTTTTAATAGTATATAATTATTTAAAGAAGTAACAGCATACAATCGAATCCCCTTAACGAGTTCAGCGAGTCTGCTTTACGCACGAGCCCCCTCGATAACCAATAATTTGTGATGGGTATGACTCCTAGACATTATGGCATATTAATTCTTATTTTTATGAATGAAATTCAGATTACTCTTTTGTTCAGATGACGTCACGACTTCGTGTTAAGATCAGACATTTATACTTCTCCCTCCCTTTCTATTTTTTTATATGTGAATCGCCATTTCTCGGAAAGTGAAATGTTCCAGTTTTGATTTTTTTTTTCGTTGTAAAAAGTTATTTTTAAGATCTCATGGTTAATGAAATTAGTCCGTATAGTTACATTCATAGAAACATCCAAAAATATATAAAATATCAGTATTATTCAACATTTAATATTGTTATATCAAAATAGAACTCTGATTTTCTGCCTACTTTTAAGTGCTTCTTTTATAATTTTCTGTTATAATTTTGAAATTTTGATTTGCTGTTATTTTTAAAATTAAAAATGTTATGGATTCGACCTGTTATTTATTTAAGAATATTAAGATACAGATTGAAGTATCCCCCCCCCCCCCTCAAGAACATGGATTGAAGTTGAAAACATTTTGTTGCACATTCATAGTTTTCCTAAATAATTTCTGGCACACGACATGGCATAGAGTGATAAAGGTCCCTGATGGTCTCTTGCGGTATTTCTTGCCAAATTTGCTCCAATTGTCGAGCTAGGTGATCAACATTCTCTGGTAGATGCAGTCGTCTTCCCGTCATTTTCCAGACATACTCGATTGGTGAGAGATCTGGCTGGCCGAGGAAGTGTTTGACACGCTGTAAGACAGATCATAGCAACTTGTGCCGTGTGTGGTGTGGCATTATCTTGTTGAAAAATAAGGCCAGGGTACTGCATAAGGAATGGTAGCAAAACAGGTCTTAGAATGTCGTCGACATACCGCTTATGCTGTAAGTGTGACTTTAATGACTTCCAAAAGGGTCCTGCTATTAAGGGAAATGTCACCCCAGACCATAACTCCTGGTTGAGGGCTTATGTGATGTGCAATAGTGAAAGCAGGATCGGCGCACTGCCCTAGGCGTCTCCAGAAACGTCTTTGATGATCGTCCTGACACAGTTGGAAGCGAGATTCATCACTAAACACTATACATCCCCAGTAAGCGTCATTCCCTCCTGATCGAGCCAGACACCACTGTAATCTGGCTCTACAGTGTGCATACGTGAGTGGAATGTAGCGTAGCGGTCAGTATGAACGTAGATTTCGCTCTATCAACTGTCTGTGAATGGTCGTGGGCGAGTCTCCCGCCTGATGGTTGATAACTATGAATAAGGAGCTGTGACTGCTGATCTGACAATCACTCTGTCCTCCTTATCTGCTGTGGCCCTAGGTCAACCGGTACCCTCATGACGCTGAAATATGCCATTGTCCACCTATTCTTGCCAGCATCTTCTAATCGTCGCATCGCTTCGACCTATATGACTAGAGATTCTTCTATTCTACCAACCTGCCTTTTTCAATCCAATGATACGACCTCTTTCAAACTCTGACAGTTTCTCGTAATGAGCTCAAATCCTGCATTGAAGCATTTTTTCAATCATTGAAAGGTATCCTAAATCGCAATGCAACAGAAAATTTGACCATCAGATTGAGGATCGCTTTTTATATACAGCTGCTGAGTATTCAGTTCCAATGCTCTGTAGCTCCCGCTATTCATTCATTGGACAGCAAATTTTAATCATTTGCATGTTCGGTCCAAATGTCTTCACATGGGAAATTTCATTACAATCGAACAACTCCTTCTTGGTTCGTCGGGTTTTTTTGTTATAGAGTGTATATATATATATATATGGGGGGGGGAATTGCTTCGAAACTTGACATGAAGGTACGTGTCAGACAGATATGTAAATGCTGTGTGATATTGCACTGATTAATGCCATCAGAGGGCATTGAACTTTGTTCTCCTTGGATTATAAAACATGTAAGCAGAGCTTGTTTGCTTATAATTAATATGTTTCAACTCCTTCTTGGTGCGTCATCGTTGTTTTTTTGTTATAGAGTGTATATACATATATGCTTTTTGTATTATAAAAATTTTTTTAATAACCATATGCAACTTAACTTTGTTACTTCCAGAATGTTATTTTCATTTAAAGCAAAACGAATCAATGTAATGTTTATATTTACTTCTGAGATTCTCTTAACGTGGTTTCCCCTAGTAAGGCAATATTAATTAATCTGATTTGTATTAAAACTGAGTTCCTTATAACACAGTTTCCTTATACTAAGATAAGAATTAATCACTTGATGAGAGGGTTGACTGTATATTACTATTTTATTTGTCTGTGCTGTTCAATATATGGAAATAATGCTAAATTATTCTTTCAGAAAAAAGTATCTGTAATTGTTAATGATCCTAACATCGATGAACGTATGATCGAAGATCTTTTAAGCTTCAGTCAAAATATGTATTCTATTGTAGCGGACTGCTTTAAAAATCATACGATGTTTAATGAATCTTTGTCAAAAATATTTGAAAGTGCTGTTAAACGTGATTCTAGCAGACCTGCTAAACTTTTGGGTAATTTTTCTGTTATTTTATTTTCATTTTTGTATTGCAAATATTTAATTGATTATAACAGATTATTTAAAATCTAACGGTTTCTTTTTTTCCTTCCCAGGACAATACTTGGATACAAAGCTATGTTTTTGTTCTTCACAGGTATTTTTTTTTTTTTCATAATTTTTGTAAAGTAATGAAATGTAATTTCATTTAAACTAAGCAAACAGGCATATCGTTTATAATTTTTATTTATTGCGTATCTGAAGATTCCTTTTGTTCTCCCTGAATGTATTTTTAAATCTATGAATTCTAAATTCAATTTTATTTTATAGTACTAATATCTATTTTTATTGCTGGACCGTCAAAATTTTCTCTCAATTTCTAGAAAATTTATACAAAAGAGCTTATGCAAAATGCATAGCAATGTCTCTTAAGTGCATATTCTGTTGCTTTTGTCAGTATAAAGGAACAGACATCTCTGCTAGAGAGCTATTTGTACTGTTTATGGCATTCGAGTTTCAAGTAATGATTATCTAAACCATTGTAATGCGGTGTCATACTTGGAGTTGGTGAGAGGAAGGAGGTATGGAAGGACTTTTGGTGGTGAAATGAAGACAGATTTTAATAGACAACTTTTGAAAAGTTGGGCCAAGAGTACGTGAGTTTCGAAAAAATTTACACGACAGAGGTGGCTTTGAAAAGAACAATTGTAAGAAATCATTTCACGTTATGGATGTACATCACTTTCGGAAATAACATCGGAATGCAATGCTGGAGTTTCAACTAGAATCAGCATTTATACTGTGTGATATACTTTGCAGAATATGGGCTTTTAAGCAATTATGGCCGACGTGTATCCCATGAGGACTGCATGACACTAAGCTATGCGTCTGGCTTGGCAACACTGACACTAGACATTTGATGACAGAAAGAAGCGTACCTTAATCTGACCAGTTGCTTTTTTAAGTGTATTGAACAGATGAAAGGATTTGAGTGTCGCTTAACATCTATGAAGCTTTGGCCGTGTTTTGTCAACATGAAATTGCGGAACTTTCTGCTCAATGTATGATGTCCATTAAGTACAAAATTTTCATTAAAGTTCGTAGAGACCAGACCATGTCATATATTTGCAGTCCTTCACTTTTGTGGTGGACCTTCACATGTATCAGACATAGCGTTGATTGATCTATTTATTAATGTAGCACTAGAAGCAACACGAGGGCTATTGACGATAGGACCTTGCTTACCAGTTTCTCTGGCATTTGAGTGTATATAAACATATATTTTATTAATTGTTGACTTTCACTTTATTCACATCCGCTTTCATACAAAAATTTTGGGGAACAAATTTCTTGATATAATAGTTTAATAATGACTTAACATCTAAGTGTTTACTAATTATTTTTAATTTGTTAATCATAATGTTCTGTTAATTAACCTGTATTTGATTTTGAATTGTGTCACATTCGCGAGAAGAAACTGAGAACAACTCAACTCTTACGTACGAAGAATCTAAAGCAACTCAACTTAGGAGGATTTGAACTACGTAATATTTTTGGCATCCAAGGCGTTGTGATGGAATTCATGCAAATAGTTGTAAATTATCTAAAATGCAACTCTGATTGATCATTTTAATAAAAGTATTTTGCCTGAAGTTCGCTTATTCTACTGGTCAAAGAACTTGATGATCCAGCATTTAAGTAATCTCTGTAGTTTTGTTTATCTTACTGAATGCTGATGCAACAAACTGAAAGATTACTAAAATCAGCTACGTATTGATTTTAAAACAAATTTAATCGATTATATTCGGAAAATAATGAAGTTGACATTTTCTCTAAATTTCAGATGCTTCTGAAAGTTTGTATTATTTTTGGAGGAGACAATGGCCTATATATATATTCACTTTTTTATCCATTTTTTTTCATTTCTTCTGTATATGATGATTATAACTATATGTTGTATATATTGAATAAATAGTATAGGCTGAACATTTTATAAATAACTTCTTAAAATCTTTATGAAACTGTTTTTATTGTGTATTTTCACAGTCGTAAAATTTTTTGGTGTTTAGCAATTTATTTTGAAACTCATCTTTTTTATTAGTATAATTTATTTACAAGATAATTTCTTAAGTAATCATATTCATATTCCAGAGAAATTATGAAGATTTACAAGATCTACTAAAAAGAATAATTTTCTTAATGAGTATGTATATTTCACCTCCCTGTATTACAATTTTATTATATTTCTTACAATTTGGACTGAAATTATAAAAAGAAATTAACTGAAGATATATGAACAGTGAGTTAATTATTTTCAAAATATGACCCTCACTGTTTGCATTGTTGTTATAGAGCACCCAAGTATTGGCAATTTCTCTCCGAACGCGGTGGACCCTAATTCTCAAATGTTCGAACGCTTCTGTTTAAAATTAAACATTCACTGATTGTACTTCATGCACAAACTTCTTGTATGCTCTACCCTTCACATTAAAGAAAACAATAAGCATTGTTCCTCTTCAACATTTTCCTTGCCATCTTTGATTTTTTGGAGCTACTCAGAAACACTCTTTCTGGATTTGACTTCATCCTTATAAACCTCATGGCCTGTTTCACAAATCACCGTTCGCAGATTTGTTCTGTTTCACCCAAAATTTGACAAAGCAACACTGTTCAATGGTTCACTGCAATTTCACTGTCAACATGAGCTCTAAACACACTTTCCGTTCAGGCGAAACCTACTGACTTCCGAGGCGGTCCTCTTATCTTAAGTCACATCATCCGTAGAGACCGCCGTCCATTTCCCATCATCAGGGGGGAAATCAGACCCAATACTTTTTTGGACAAATCCGGTGTATAATATATAAATGAACAAATAAAAATTTGCTCAAATATATTCTATTCATAAATGTCTATTGAAAAAACAAAGGAGTAAAAAAAAAAAAAAGGTAATTTCATTTTGATGGGTACGATCGTCAGGCATGCAAGGGATCCCAATGACTTTTTCCCTTATTACCTCCCCCATCCTTAATTATTATGTTTTGTTTGGAGGAGTTTTATGTTCATGGGTTTTTTTTTTGTATGTAGCTTATAATTTGTTACTTAAAATATTTTTGTTTTGTTTTGATTTTTTTGGCTGTACTAATCTTTGTCTTAAAAAATTATAAAATTATTTCAAAATGGAAAAAAAAAAAAAAAAATTAATGTCCAACTTAACAGATTAACAGGCCAACAGGTATCAATGATCTATCTCTAATATGTCTAGCTCTGACCACAAGGGGGTCACAATTGACTCTTATGGTGGTGCTGCGAAGGAAACCTTTATGGCAGACAAAAGGTTCTGTCTAGGGAGGGGTCTGTGGAAGAAGAGTTGCATACACTCTTGGTGACAGTTTTGTAACATTTGTCTGAAAATGTTCCCAGAGGTTGAAGGCCTTGTTTGCGGATGGCTAGATGGTGGATACTGTCTCCCATTTTGAAAAATCTTCCTTTACCTCAGCATTGGACCTGGGCCTGTTATGGGAGTTAATGGCTATCACCTAACTTTAAAGAATTCTCCTGCAGTTACCCATTGGTATGGTAGAAAAGGTTTGTAAGGTGGGGACTTGGATCAAACTGGAAGTAGCTCGTGTTTATTCATGAGGCAGATATGGTGTAAATTAAAGGAAAATCATTTTGGACTCCTGAGGCTGCTGCTGTCTCCTGGGCAGAGCGTTCTTCCTCTGAAGAAAAAGAAAACAAATCGAGTAGATGCTCGATTTTTCATGATCAAAAAAGTTGATGACTCCTTAAAAGTGTATTTTAATTAATAAAGTAAGACAAGTAATTGTGGGAGAAGTTAACACATCAATCAATAACTCCCGAGACTAACATTGAAAACAACATTTTTTTTGCAAATTTTTTTTTATTCATCAACATAACACCTTTTGTTAATCACCTTTTAGGGTGATACAATCGTTCCAACGCTTTT
>BMAW01002432.1:295207-317640 GCA_019974015.1 Nephila pilipes | reverse complement strand
AAAACAATGTTTTATCAGAACACGAAACTCGGTTTTTTCCATTTTTTAAACAAACTACAAAACGACTTTACTCCAACCTCGATAACTCAGCTGTTTCTGGTCCGATCGACTTAAAATTTTGACACGTTTCAAGCAAAGGTTCGTACTCTAGAAAGACCTGGTTACTGGTTTACTACGAGCGCCATCTTTGGGTTAGTCTCGGGAGTTATTGATTGATGTGTTAGACCCATTCGTCCCTATATCCCCAATCCTTTGCACTGTTTCTAATGTTAAAAGTTTGGGAATTCCATTCAATCTTGCCGTGGTCAAGCTTTGAATGGAAATATTCAAAGCTTGATGCTTTGTCGTTGGACAGAAAATCAGAGACTGCAATTCGGAGCGTATTTGTCCAAACTTCAGAAAAGGCGACCATTCTGCCTATTCAAGAAAATACCCTCGCTGTATCTCGGAAACGGAGATCCAAACCGTAAAATTTAATCAGAACTTTTCTTTTCCCGAAGCTCGAAAAATCGTTAATGAACATGCGTCTACAGTCGGTTTATCATATGCAACTTCAATGGAAAATAATACCTTATTTATGCTTGTTTCTAATTCTGCATTAGTAAAAAATATATACGCACAAACTCTCCATATCCATAGAATCTGTATCCATAGAATCTGAAGTAACGAGCCATGCTGCTTCACAAACTACTACTTCAACATCCACGTCCGCTACTAACAATAATCAACTTTCAAATAAATTTCGCCTTCTAATGTTAAAAATAAAAGGGGAAACAAGTTTAATCTGTTAAAAATAATCTACAAATGAACAGCAGAATTCCATCTCCCGGAATTATCGGCCCCTCGGTATCTACATCTCCCAAAAAGGCAGATCCTAATATCTCAAAACAAATTCTCCCACATAAAAATCAAAATAAAGGCTAAAAAAATTATACATTGCTTGGGCTAATTTACAACCTGAAACCAGCAAAGACTTTTTGAAAAATCAAAAATAATAAAGAAATCAAATAAATGTCAGATATTGATGAAAGAAATATTGGTGCCTAGGTGTTTTTGTTTTTTGAAGAGAAAAGGGAACATTTCAATCATCTTTCAAATAGAGGTGTTTGTTTTTTGTTTTTTTTTCCTTTTCTTTTTCCATGGCCTCTTTGATTTCGTGGGATTGTGGTGGGTATAAGAATAATATTACTAACTTTTATATATATATAAAGGATATCATAAACAAATACAACCCGGTTGCAGTTGCCCTCCAATGCCCTTTTTAAAACATAACGACATTGCCAATATCCACTAATTTTGGCAGATTTAGAAAACATTATATTACTCAAAGTGCGATTGGAGTCATCCCACGAGTCACATCCCACGCTTTCCCGGTCATTCAACTCCATGTACAAACTACTTTTCAAGTCGTCAGATCAGAATCCACTTTCAAATATTAATAACGGCTTGCACTTTATATACCTGCTTCCAAACAACCCCATACACATCACACTTAGCAACAATCTAAACAATCAGCTCACTAAACCTTTCATTTTCCTCTGGATTTTCAATGGCCTCAGAACTCTTTGCAGAATCAGAAAAAATAAGCTTTAAGGAACACAAATAGAAGAAAATAATGTACGACAATAATCTGTGCATTTTAAACAGTAATCCCCCGATTTACTTCCCTTCACCGATAATGACCTTTCACTCAAAATATTTGGCAATTTGTTCTTCAATTTTACCTTTTTGGACTTTAAAACAGGCGTGTATCTTTGCAATAGTGACCATTTTACAAATATATTCTAACCCATAGCCGTCACAAGTTTCCCGTGTAATGTCCTGGAAGAAATGGTGGATGTCAGATTTATGAATGTTTTAGAGCAAAATACCTTTTTTCGCCATTTCAAAGCGGGTTTCGACAAAATAGATCTACTGTTGATAGCTTAGTCACTTTGGAAACACAGATAAAAAATGTCTTCGTCCAAAATAAATATTTTATCTCTATTTTTTTTCCGACAGTGAAAAAGCCTACAATCGCAATTGATGATATGGAATTATTAAAGATTCATATGATTTTGACTTTAACGGTAAACTGCTAATTTTTATTCAGAAATTTCTAGAGCACAGGTATTTTAATTTTAAAATGGGCTATACTTTATCGGATGTTTTTACGCAAGAAGTTGACAAAAATACTAACGTTTCTCTCTCATATTTTACAACTCCAAAAACATTGTGTGAAATCATTGAATATTTTAAGAGTTTTGTCACATACTTACTTCATGGTGTTCTCATGAAACATGCATATCACTTATTTATCATACCCTCATCCGTTCCAAATTAAATTATGCTTGTGTGGTGCTGCACAGTTTAGCCAGAAAATCAGTCTTATGTAAACGTACACCACACCGCATTAAGACTTTGTTCCAGAGCTTTCCGTACTTCACCTATGCAAAGTTTATATGTGGATTGTTTTGAACCATCCTTGGACTTAAGGAGACAAATTTTGTGCCTTCGATATCATTTAAGAACTGCATCATCATCAAAGTTTTTATCCTTTTCAAACAAATGTTTATTTTTAGATAGATTATACCATGCTTAAAAACTGTCCATACTTCCATTTCACAGGAGAGAAAATGAACGTTTGAAACTTTATTTTATTTTAAAACATACGATGAAAATTTTATTTTATTCACAGATTCTTTGAGTGTATTACAGTCCTTAATCCATCCAAAATATTCCTATCATCCGTTAGTCATTGAAATATTAAGAACAATTCATAGTCTAAAATCTGAAAATAGTGAAATAAGTTTTTGGTGGATACCGTTATATAAAGGGTAGATAGTATAGAAACAGTAGATAGTATAGTTAAATTTGCATTCTGGAAAATCTTTTCCACCATTCCATATTGTGACACACTAAAATACGTTAAATTGGCAATTAAATTTTTTACAGTTTCTTAAAAAAATATTAAAATTTCTTTTCTTTTATTTCTTTCCTTTTTAACAGGAAACAATTAACATGAAATCATAAATACACTTCAACACATATTCACAGTTCACACAATCGCACATTCAGATAACGTGCAATATCACATTAGCATATATACTCTAAATACACAGATACAAAAAGTGGCTCATATCTATGCACTTCAAAGAATGTTCTAGTCTTCTTTCGCTGTGTTCATCACTATGTTCTGCTCACTCTCTCAATTATGTTACTGTGGAATAAACAAGTACATTAGAGCTTCACCTTGACTCATTATATTTAATTAATTACTAAAGTACCAAAATCATTATATAATTATTAGACGACAGGATATTTAATTGTACTTGTAAAGACATATATATATAGATATACAATAGCAATTCTAAATTTTTATTGGGTGTTTATAAAATTAAGATGTTAAAGAAATGTGTGAATATTTTATGTAATTAATATGTAAGACAATTTTTTTAATAAAGTGCTCTTATTCTATTAGTTTCCTTATCCATGTATACATATCTATTTATACATTGTTCTGAAACTCTGTATTGGATTTTTTAAAATCAGAAATATGGTACTGTTTCTGTTTTTTTTTTAATTATAAATATCTTTATTAATATTCTATTTTAATTCTCATGGAAGTCTTCAAGAGATAATCCATATTTTATAGCTACATTAGTGATAGGTTTATCACTATCATGATTAATCTTATAGCTTAATATATTGATTGCTTTTAGATATCTAATATATATATACACAGATATTAATTCATTATAATAAAACCAAATTTAAATTTTGAGCAGTAAAATTTGGGTTTATACATGCACTGTACTGTTTATACTGTGATTCTTCAAATTTTGTGCATTGAATTTTCTCTATGGTTTTGAAATGCAAGTTAAATTCAATCATTTTATCGGTGAAGTATTCCATGACTTTCTGATCCTGTTTCTGATTCAAAATTCAAATATATTTTTTATTTCATTGTAATAAAATCTGAAGATCTTTAAAGTTTTGCTCCTATTTTTAAGGATATTCAAAATGTTCATGTATGGAATATATAAATAGCATCTTTATTATTCATCAGGTCCAACAAGCAATTCCATGAATATATTTAAGATGCAAAATCTGCGCATTAACTCTTTTCCTAAATTTCATAATGTATACACTGTTGAAACCATTTATATTTTTAAAATTTATTTTTTGTTTTTATTTATTTATAGTCTGACGAAATTGCACGGTTGTTCGCTTTAAAATTGGTGTATGATAGAACACACACACACATATATATATATAACTCTCATTTTGCAACGAGACTCGTATTAATATTCGGCTAATGAGACACTCATTAAAAACTGTTAAGTAAATACTGAAAGTTATGATCTTATATTGCTTAAAACAAAACAGCTGTAGGAAATGTAATTATTAGTTGTATAAAAATAAATGTCCACTGTTGTACTTATTTTTACATATGTGGAATAATTAATACTTAAAATTTGCTTTTTTAAATAGATAAAGAGGTATTGGAAATGATGTACTGGAGAAGATTAGCAGCACGACTGTTGCTTTCGAGTAATACCAATTTCAATGATGAAAAAGCAAAGCTTTCCACATTAAAAAAGGAATGGGGCTCTTCTTCGTACATATGCAAGATGGAGGAAATGTTCAAAGACATGGAAGTATCAGAATTATTAATGTTAAAATATGAACAGGTAACTGTTTGTTTTGCATTGTTGCACCATTTTGAAATTTAATTCCTCCCCTCTTTTGTCATACATGCTTAAGAGAATATATATACGTATGTAGGAGAAACTTATTGTGACATTTGTAGATAATTTAGTTTATTATTATTAATTTATTTTGTCACATTGAAATCAAATCTCTTCCAAAACAAACTAAATGCTTGACATTTTTCAAATTTAATTCTTGATTAGATTACTGTCTCCAATTGTTTGGTTATCTATTGTATACAAATAAAATGGAGATGTTGGATTATCCCTTCTACAATAATGGAAGTCCACACGAGATACATATATTAAGATGATACACTAATTTCTAGGAAAAAGAAATCCTGTCGATATTTTGTTCTGTAAAAAAATTGTTAATTATTGAAAAAAATTGCTTTTGTAATTTTTTAAGAATTTTTTTATCATTACTGTATGAAAAGGATAGTTTGTTGGACCCAAACTCCCCTTCCTTTTAAAGTAAAGTAGTTTAAAAAATTCTTTGCACCTCACTAAAAATATAAACATATTTCAATATGTGGCATTAAAATTGTATTTCACTTTGAAAAATGTTTCTTTAATATTTTTAAAGAATTGTGTTATTTCCCTCTAAAAGTGTATGTATAAGGGAGAAGTGGAAGAGGGGGAGGCGAAGAAGATATAAATAACTTCTAAACTAACTTAAATGGTCAACGAATTTTTTAAATATTTGAAAGGTTTCTATTTTAGACTTGTTATTAAAAAACTGTATATATATCTGATTTCATTTGGGGAACCTGGCAATATCTGCATATACGATTCATCTAGTTTGGGGGAAAATGTAGTTTGTTACTTAAAATTTATATGTATTCTGCTTTAATATGTAGACTAATCAAAATATTGTACTTCTGGCCAAATACTTAGTATATCCGTTACAGAAGCAAGTGAACAAAGTAATAAATTGTGGACTAAATTATGTATCCATATATAAATTGTTATTTGTTTTCCATTTAAAAATTTGGGGTTATTTGTAAATATTCAGTTAAGCAGTTTATCCTCAAAAGTGATGTCAATTTTCCAGATTTTCATTATTCATATTTGTAAAAACTTACAAACTCATTCTTTTTACTTTTTGACAAATGGAAATATTGATCCTTTGGAAAACTTTTTACCCAACCTCTGAGAAACAGTTGCTCATGATCTTGTCGACACTTACTTTTAATCGCGGTAAATTTTTAATGCACTTTTGCGCAACATTTTGCAGCATTGTTATCTGTAACCATGTTCTTTTAGGGTCGTGTTTCTCAACAATTGGAACATAACGAGGCCCATGAATAAACCATATTGTAATTTAGAGTGAAATTTTTGTATACATAGATTGTTTTCATACTAGTTCAAGCTATGGCATACATGATTCCTTTGGTTAGGATGCTAATGAATATTCATGCTTTTTATATATATATATATATAAATAATAGCAGTTTAATTTAGGTTTTAATGTACTAGAATACATATACATTTTTTTATTAATGTATTCAATGTTTTGTTTAAACATTAAGGTATCTATTTAAATAGTTTGTGATATTTACATTCTACGTCAAATTAATAATATTTTAAACTGCAATAAGAAAATGATAGATTTTGATTTCCCTGACATCAATTGCACTAATTTTACAATCAAGCATCCTCCTTTTTCTTCTGCCTGTAGGGATGGCAAACCCTCCTGTGTTATATATTTCTTTTCTTTCACATCCTTAAAATTCTGTAGAAAACTTAAATTTTATCTATGGTTGATTAGAAGAGGGTCTTGACGATTATGTAACTATAAAGTTTAAATCTAATAATTATTTTAGATTCAATAAATTTTCTGATACAAAAAAAATGTATTATTGATTCAGTAAAGGTATTATGCATTTCTCGCACAGAAATTATGTCTGTCGAAAGAAATTATTAAAGTTTTTTTTTTTTTTTGTACTTATTGATTCGACTCTATTTTTTATGATTTAAGAGTTATTTAAATTTTTTTATTTGCAATGACTAACATTTAACTTGTTTTTAGAGAAAGATATTATCATAAATACTAGAAATGTTCCTAATATTATTTATGTTTCTAAAATGGTCGGTCAAGGTCTTATTGAAAATGCAGACTTATTTTTATTCGTTCCTCATTCACTAAGATTTCTGAATGCATACATCAAAGGCAGCAGTTCCTGTTTATTTTCAGTCCACGTATCCTGATCTGGTTCGTTTCATCTCCGCATACCCCGAAACTTCCAGGTACCCCATCTTCTAATCTGTTTCACCCTTTATAGATTCCAAAGACTGCTTTAAGAACAGGTGCATGTTGAATTCAATTAAAAGGTCTATTACTTCCTTATATAATTTTTTTTAAATTTTTAGATTAAATAAACTAACACTAATATTGGAAAAAAGAAAAGTTAATGGGATATTTGGGAATGTATCGGGTTTCAAAGTTTTGAACAATTACGTTCATAAGAGCATAATTACAATTTCAATAGGACCGGATTTAGGTTTGTTTGTTTCTATATATTTTTTTATGTAAGTATATGAAGAAAATGGTCATTCAACAAGCTTTTTGGTAACAAAATTTAACAAAAGGCTTATTATAGCTTTTTTTAGAAAGATCATTGGGTATGTTACCGTGACAACCACAAAAACCTAATTAGGTTAATCATTTTAAAATCGATGAGGTTCTTTGCAGTGTTATTTGATGCAATGTCTGGCAATTTTCTTGGATTTGATAGTAATGCCGATTCGAAACACTATTCTTTGAAAGGATTAGATATCAACCATTTCCGCATCTCTAAGAATATTTTTTGAGTGAGGATTTTAATTATTTCAAGTGATAACCTACTGTTAAATTTAGTTCGTCTTGTGACAAGAAATCGTGAAGACTTTCAAACACTTTAGGCTGGCATTTCTTTAATACATTTCAACCAAAAATCATAATGATTTTCATGGATTCAGTTTTGTCGACTACTTGAAAAATGTTACAACATTTTGAAGTGAAAGATTGAGTTTATTAATCTAGTGGAAAATATCACAAAGGTATGCAAGGCTTTGTAGCCATTCCGAATCTAGAACTCTGTATCCAAGACCTTTCAAAGGATGCTCTTCCAAAAATAAAGGCTGGCTTATATCGAAGCTCAGACAACTACGTCATGTGGATTGATTGGTTATTTATTAGCGTCTCACTTAGTAACAAGACAAGGTCTAATGGAGACAGTCTCATGATTTTAATTCTCTACAGAATGCATTAGCCTCACTACATGGAATATCTTTATTGGTATTGGATCTCACACGGACTACTAGATGGAAACAACATGAGCCGTAAGTTCGCGACCATGACAACTAGGCCTTCTAACGTGTCAAGACTTTACCCTAGGGCAATTATTTAACTTTGGTGTACAAAATCAAAGTGTTGTGAAATCTGTATTTGTCTCTGTACAGCACTTTAAGCATCCTGGAGTTGGTATAATTCTCATTTGTATTCAAGTATATTCAGTAAATCTTTGTTATATAATCATTTTACTTTTATTATATTTGTATTATTTTTATTTTATTATATTGGTAATAATGCTTCCCCCTCTCTCCCATACAGCGTTTTCCTGACTTCGATGATCCCTATGAGGTATCCTTTAGTATTCTTACTGGGGGAGTATGGCCTATGTTCCCAGTAAGAGATATTACCCTGCCTGAAAGTATAAGCGGATATGAAGATGATATTCAAGTATTATATGAGCAATCGACTTTAGGAAGAAGATTATCATTTCAACATTATTTAAGCAGTTGCGTACTTAAAGGCTTTTTTTCTAATGTAAGTATTCGTTTCATTAGTATATTCTGATTAGTATATTTCATTAGTACATTCTGATAAGAAAAAACTTATTTTGGTTTGATATACGGACTCAGCACAATGCATTTATTTATTTGCATGATGTCTCGTTTAAAAAATCTCCTTATAAATCTGATCTCGAATATTTCAGGGATTTTCAAACTTTTTATCACACCTAAATCTACGTATTTTACATGTGACACTTTGTGTTGGTACAAAAAAAAGTCAAATTTTTGTATTAGAATGTTGAAATAATGCTTTTAAAATTTTAGGTGTTAGTAATATATAAAAACGTAAAGTAGAATGTTTATGTATAATTCTATTATTCTTAAAAATTGTTGCTGTTATACGTAAATGCAGGACTCTATTGGAGATAAGTAAATGTTTAAAATTTAAATTTTGAAGAAATTTCTGCTGAGAAAGAGTTTACAGAAATGAATTTGGAATTAAAAAATAAATATTGAATAATGGTTACTATTTCATTTTAGCTCTCAAATAGTTATTGTATTAGTATCACAAAAAAATAATATTAACAGCTTAGCTTTTTAACGCTCTGACAAAAGTTAAGCTCTTGCAAAAATGAGCTCTTAAAAAACCTGCAAAAAAGATACTCGAAATTATTACTGTGCTTAGATATTTTGCGATAGACTTAAGAGAAAGAAGAAAATTAGAGAAATTTGCTGATATTTTGTTATAAATGCTATATGCTTTTCAATAAAGGACATAAGTACTATTATACTGTAAATTTAACAAAATTTTAGTTTTCATTTATAATCATTGGAAATACTTTTGGACATTCTCATAGAACATCAAAAATAAACTTTTGTGTAATATTTGCATTCTTTTTATTCAACCAGTACACTAACATCTTAATATTTGGGATTCTAAAAAAAAATTACTTTATTTATGTATTAACGATTTCTTCATCTAATTTCTGATCATATTTAATAATCACATTTCACACAAGTAATAGTCCATTTATTCTGATACATGATTCCACAATAAAGTAGATCTCTAATATCCACATGGATGTATGACATAAATGTTAATGTCAGTATTTTGACCTATATTATACCAAACAACCATGTGTAATTGGATTTGTGAGCTCTAAAATCTGTTCAGCTCTCTAGCATTTTATTAATTTTTGACTAGTTTGCTTGAACTACTATAGTTATTGAAACATTTATGTCTATAAGTTTGTCCAGAAAGCAAGTTTCCTGGACACCGTAAAGAGACAAAAAACATAATTACCTTGAAATTTTTATTGAAACAGGTACGGCAGGGGTGGCCAACCTTTTGCATACCTTGCACAAGTTTTTTGATAAACAAGTTCATGTACACATTATAACTGGAGTACTTTTTTTACGGTCTCACATTCATGGTTAGGGGTTGGTAAATAGAGATAAGGATAGAATCTGCTTTGCTTAGTGGAGGAAAAGGACTAAATTAATTACACAATGAAATGAATTTATTTACGCCAGTTTAATGAACCACCAATCTATATTAGTCGGAAGTGGTCTACTGTACCAGAATATGATCCTCTCATGACCATGCTGTAGCTGCCAGAAAGCCTCGTTTGGTGTAGGTAACTCTGGAATACAGTTGTCGGTACTGAGAGTGAGACCAGCTCGGAACTTGGATTTGTCTGTTTTCTCTACTTGCTAGAATAAGTCCTGGTCCTTGTGTATGATTAATAAAGTTTTCAATGGAATTATGTTGATATAATTAACTTTTTAAGAACTATTGTATGTACAAAACTATATCATTTACAAAACAAACACTACTCATCATTAATGAAGTTATTGGGCCAGTTTGGATTTCAGTAGACTTTTAATAGTTATGGAAATAAAGCAGTCAGTGTGTCCCGAAGAATATCAAGCCCAAACCCAAAATCCAGTGCATAGGAGTAACATTAGCCATCTGTCCCAGTGCCTGAAAAGGCCATGCAACATTTCTCCTTTGACAACAAACAATATTCATGAGTTTATATTTTTGGCAAAGCAAGACATACAGCAACTTAATGATTATGCCTTATTATTTTTGAAATGCGGTTCAAGAGGTTATATATGTAAGCTTGTATAAGCTGAAGTTTTTTAGATTTATATTACCTGAAGTTCCTTTATTCTAAACTTGTAGGAGCGGCCAAAGTATCTTGAACCTTGTGACGCATTGAAATTTAATAATGGGCCAGTTCAAATATTGTGAAAAAAAAAAATTGCTGATCTACATGAGTTTTTAAAATTAATTTTGTGTCAGAGCATATATAATTTAAGGGACAAAGTATTTTGTATGTATTTAGCCCATCCAAGATAATTTTTTAAATTTTGCTGCTGAGAGATTAAATTTGAAAATAATCCAAGTTAACTTTTTCTGCATGTAATTCAAAATTATAAGAACTTTACCGTGATTTATCGTCGTAAAATGACATCTTTGTATGAAGCACAGTCACACTCAAAACATTCAACGTTATTTCAGTAACACTGGAAAACGGCTGTTTTATTTAAATTTTT
Organism: Nephila pilipes; assembly: GCA_019974015.1. Classification (NCBI taxonomy): domain Eukaryota; kingdom Metazoa; phylum Arthropoda; class Arachnida; order Araneae; family Nephilidae; genus Nephila; species Nephila pilipes. The sequence goes on along the minus strand of BMAW01002432.1, from coordinate 306,610 downwards.
TACCTGAATGGGGATTTGTTAGAGAAAAGGTATACATATGTATAAATTCCAAAGATGAAAGAGTAATGAGTCAGACTTGTCAAAGGTATCTAGACCTACTACTGTTTGTGGATTTGAAAGTCTTATTATTATTATTTAATTGAAGATGTTTTAAATATTCTTTTTGTAGTAAATTAGGGTGAAAATTAGGTGAAGGTTGTGAAAGTGTTGTAAGTTATTTCAGCTGAACAGTAATTTCAATGTATTAAGCAACCTCTATTAAATTGTTCATCATTTTGTCTGTCATTTGGTTTTGTTGTACCTCATAAAATATACAATGGTAAGCTTCCAAGTGTAATATATTATGCTTATGTATTAATATGCATGCATATTTTTCAAATTATTTCATTACAGCCAAATTGTACTGTCATTTAGCTTAATTTAAAAAATTAGTTATGTACATTCATAATCTTTCATGTGTAAAAATTCCATACATGTATAGTGTATATAGATATGCGACTTTAGTTCATTTTTCCTTGGAGATATTTTTTCTTTACTTTCGTCTCTCAAGTTATATTTTTCTTAAATTACATTCTCTCTTGGAGATTATTTTAAAATTAGGCTGAAGCACCCTTGAGATACCCAAGAGATCCTTCTCTGTTTTTTCGACCCCTTCTCCTTGTCAACCTTTTTTTCTTCCATTTTTCAAACTTACAAATCCCAATTATACCTTGACTGGTACAGCATAGCCACATGTAGCTCTTTTGTAATAAAACTGAACTATTTCTCACTATTTTAAAATTATGTAACTATATTGAATATATATATATATATATATATAAACGTTCTTGATTTTAAGCATATTTTTAAGTAATTTTTATGAAGTCATTCGAAATGATAAATGAAATAGCATTTGATATGAATAATACTAATTCAAGATTTCTTTATCTCTTTTAAAAAACCATTCTTGTATGACAAGTTTCTTTTTATAAATATATACCTCTAATATATTTCAGAACATTTGTAATGAACAATTTATAATGAAAATATAAAAAGATATGTGTTTTAGTTTGTTATTTATTGTATGTATAGGAATTAATAACTCATGCAAATTTTGTTTATTTCATCATGTTAGGGTGAAAAAGAATTACAAGTATCATTACATCAGGCAGTAATTCTCTTACTTTTCAACGCAAAGGATAGGTATTCCTTTGTTGACATATTGCTTAAAACAAAAATTGGTAAGTTATTTAATCATATGATTCAGAAAATAAGTTTTTTAAGATTTCATGATTCTCATTTAATAACTGAATATTTTCTTCCATTCGGGTTTTTTTTACCAATTACTGGTCAATTGAAAAGTCCCTGGCCTGACACATAGATGGCGCTACTATAATTAAATCCATATGTTTTTTATTTAGCCCTAACCCTCAAAAGATGCGTGTATAAATTTGACAGCTTTCGGATCATTAGTTTGTGAATTACAGCATTTTGAGTGAAGCAACTTTTGTTATTGTGAAAAAAATGAATAAAAAGGAATTTCGCGTGTTGATAAAATATTGCTTTTTGAAGGAGAAAAATACATTTGAAGCAAAAACTTGGCTTGATGCCGAGTTTCCAGACACTGCCCCAGGAAAATCAACCATCAAGGATTGGTATGCTAAGTTTAGACGTGTCGAAATGAGCACCGAAGACGATGGACACCCAAAAGAGGTTGTTACCGAAGAAAACATTAAAAAAATCCACAAAATGATTTTGAATGACCGTAAATTGAATGAAATAGCAGACACTCTAAAGATATGAACTGAATGTGTACATCATATCATTCTCGAATATTTGGGTATGAGAAAGCTCTGTGCAAAGTGGGTGCTGCGCAAGCTCACTTTTGACCCAAAACAACGACGCGTTGATTATTCGGAGCAGTGTTTGAAGATGATCAAGCGTAATAAACCCGAGTTTTTGCGTCGATATGTGACAATGGATGAAACATGGCTCCATTATTTCACTCCGAAGTCCAATCGACAGTCATCCGAGTGGACTGCACACGATGAACCCGCTCCAATGCTTGGGAAAACGCAACAGTCGGCTGGCAAGGTTACGGCGTCTGTATTTTGGGATGCGCATAGAATAATTTTCATTGACTACCTTGAAAAAGGAATGACCATCAACAGCGACTATTACATAGCGTTATTGGACCGTTTGAAGGACGAAATCGCCGAAAAACGACCGCATTTGAAGAAAAAGAAAGTGCTGCTTCACCAAGACAATGCACCGTGTCAGATGTCAGTGAAAACGATGGCAAAAATCCATGAATTTGGCTTCGAATTGCTTCCTCATCCACCGTATTCTCCAGTTTTGGCCCCCAGTGACTATTTCCTGTTCTCAGATCTCAAAAGAATGCTCGCTGGGAAGAAATTTTCGTCGAATCTGAGGCCTATTTTGAAGCAAAGGACAAATCGTACTACAAAAATGGTATCGAAAAGTTGGAGGGTCGCTATAATCAGTGTATCTTCCTTGGAGGGAATTATGTTGAATAAAAAAAACTAATTTTGCCAAAAAAATGTGTTTTACTATGGTAGGCCGGGGATTTTTCAATTGACCTGTTAATCTGTTAACACTATTATATAGTCTAACATTTATATTCGTCACAAAAAATTTTTCTATTTTTTATAATTATTATTATCATTTTAATTAGCTTTAATATTCACCTAATAGTGAATATGAACCTAATAGTGTATTAGATTCATGACCGCATTGTGTCGTGTTTTCTGAGAATTGCCCAATAATGCCTTGAAACACAATTGCAACTCGAGAGACACTATCAAAGCATCTGAATTTGGTTAAGAAATAACTTGAATAATTTCTAGAAACACAGGAGAATATTCACAAGTATTAGAAATTGCTTTGTTCAACATTGATTGTCGAAGATAAGTGATTAAATAATGTGTGAAGATAAATATATATACATTTTTTTATATGAAAAATGAAAGTTATGTAATCATTCTTTGGCGCTGCTTGGTCTAAATGGCCCTTGTGCCAATTAAGCCAACCAATCTCTTATTATTTTTTTTACAAATATATTATCTTATTATTAGTCTACATCATTTAAAATTATGAATTGAGTAGTGCGTTACGTCCCAAAGGTTTTTGATCACTGTTTTCTAATGGAAGTAATCATAATTTATTTTGGAATTTTAATCAAAGCTTGTAAAAGTTACGGTAAATTTTATCATGGCGAATCGTAATCACGGTTTGAATAAACGTGGTTTAATTTTCAACGTAATTTTGATTATACTCTGAATTTTCAGTTTTTTAATCTCGCTTCTGTGAAACAGTGAGGCCTATGTTTAAAAATCATTAATTCAGCTTAAATAATAAATAATTTAAGGTAATTTAAAAATGTGGAAATAATGCAATTTTTCCCTGCCTTTTTAAAAATGGGGAAGGAGAAAAATGATAAAATTTTAAAAATACAATGAATTGGACTTTAAAAAATAGGAATTATCAATAAAAATCATCAATTACTTGGCCTGCCACCTCCAACGTTTTTTTTCATGTTAATATGATGAAAAGAAATTCCTGCTTCAACTCTCATTAATTTATCCTGATTAATATTTATATGGAATGCTTTAAGTATTGAAACCCTCTTGATTGGGTATTTTAAATTCTGATAAAAATTAACACATTCTCAGATTCTCAAACTGCAACTTTTGTGGACGATATGTCATTTCGAACTACTGCGCTATCTCTTTCTTTAACCATTTACTTTAAATTATTCAACATTTTCTGGTATTCGTAATATTGTTGTAGAATAGTGTTCACAAGTGTATTCATTTCTATATGCTGCTGTTAGATTTGAAAATGTTTCGATATATTTACAAGTTCCTCTAAAATTGAGTTCGACATAAGTATCAACAAGTGTAAAAATTTTGATTTTATTTTGTGGTGTAGGATATATCTGAATAGTCTTAGTTTAACCTTTTTTTAAAGAACAATTTTCTATAATTATTTAATCAGGTGAATATTGATTCAAATTGAAATGAATAGTAAATGATTTTATGTGTTTATTTAAGTAACACATATTGCTTCAACTGTGATCAGTAATTTTCACTTGTAAGAAAATCGTTACATTCTACTATTTGTGAGGGGGTTGATGTAAAAAATTAAGTATCACACACATTTTAAAATGTAATTAACAATTGAAGGATTAGAGGAGAGAAGAAAGTTTATGAGTCTTACATTATTTATTTAAAGCTGATATAATTACTACTTATGTCCATCTCTTATTTTCCCTTTTCTTCAGTAAACTCAGTGGTACACTTTTCCTTGCAGTATATATCGTGACAATACTTGCTGTGCTCTGCAGATTACATCTGGCAAAAATCTTTGAGATTAATTTTAGGATTATTATATGAATTATTAGAATAGCTTTATATAAAATGCATCCAATTTCTTCATTTTATCTGCTTTTTGAATGTATATTTACCTAGTCATTTCTTGCATTATTCACACGTTGGCGACGACATACTTAAACTCTGTTGATTTAGCACATAAAATCACCATAGAGTTGTGTACCGCCAGTGGTATACATCCTCACAGAACTTTTAAAAAATGATTTCATTATGATCCTTATCCACCTTAGTAACAAAACTGTATGAAGTTGTACATACCAGTGTTTGAGAAAATCTGTATCCAGTTAATCTTGACTGTACTAGGTCAATATGAAAAAATATCAAGAACAGAAAAATGAGATATATGTCATGTGACATGCATTAATATTGTGTATTTTTTATTTTTCAAGATTTATTTCTATTGATTTAACTAGTGAGAATTATTCATATGTTAGATATTTGAGGAAATTTAAATTCATTTTATTAATCCATTGTGTTAAATATATCAATGTTATCGCTTAAACGTTTTTATTGAATTTAAATATTTTTTGAAACTTTTCCAAAGCTATACTATTCGAATAAACGTTTAATTTGCAGGCAATATCTTCATTTTGTTACTCTCCAATCTTGTACAATTTAGGTCAAGTGACGCCAATTCTGGCGAAAAATCTTTACATAATTCCATAAGTATTATCATGCATGTGCACAATAACTTCTTCTTGTAACCAAAAAATAAGTTTGTACTTGTTAAGTTGTTTATTACATACATAGATAGTGAGTGTGTGTGCGACTCTTGTTAGCATCCACGTTCCTTTGATATTATATGTTTTAAAAATTGAAAAAACTGTATTTCTGTATAAAGTTCTTCATCTTTATTCTAAGCTATTATGGTTGGTTATTTATTTTATAGCATTTTACATTCTTCATCAGATGCGTGTTATACTTCCTTTTCTAATATTGTTTCTTTTGTTTACGTTGTCTAGATGCTGAAGAACTTAGAAAAAATCTGAAGATTTTGTCAATGGAAAATAACATTCTTCGCAAAGTGCCTCAGGTAACCAATTCCTTCTATGCACTATGTTTCCTTAACAGTTTTTTTTTTTTTTTTTTTTTTTTTTTTAATTTCCTCTAGACATCGATTTGCGCATATTCATAGGTTGCATATGTTTTTACACAGCACAAATATGTCTACCAGTAATTGTAGATCCTTAATTTAAAAATCTGTTTGCAAAAAATGTGTGTATTTTATCTTTAAATGTTATATTTGAAGTTTCTTATATATGATGAAAGTTTTCTGAAAATTCTGTTCTGTCATTTCAATGAATTACCTATGCACTCTTATATCGGGTTCCTTTCTTACAAGATTGCTTAAATTTACAAACTGTAGTGAAAGAAATGTTTAATTTTGATTTTAGTTCCTTGTGAAATAAATCATGTATATTTATAAAGACATGAATTAACCAAGTGTACTTTTTCGCAGTGAGAGTAGATATTTTTGGCTTTCGCCTCATAATCTTTTTTTTTTTTTTTTTTTTTTTTTTGAATAAATGCAAAAGCGAGCCCTTTTGAGAATAATCAGATGGAAATTGTATTCCGAATACTTTATTATTGATTGAAATATGAATAATTTTATTCTTTAATGAGTAACTTTTGCATTTAAGAAGTAGCATATTTATAAAAAAGTAGAAATAAACTTAATACAAACTATAAATGTTTAAAAGATTTTCTAAAAGAATTACAATAATTTCAAACAGCAGTTCAGGATTGATAACAGAATTTTTTGCTTTTAATAAAGTTCTGTAATCTGATGGTAATTAGAACTGTTCTCACAAAACTGTGTAGGACATTTAAAATATACTAAAAATGTTTTTGACAGAAAATATATATTTTTAAAGTATGAGTTACTTGCGACTTGAATATTTGGAAACGTTTGCTCATAATCGAATTTTGTTACGATAATTGATATTTAATGTGTTGATTGGTGAAATATAACATGGATATCTTTCAACGAATTAACTAATTCTGGCCAACTTGTAATATCTTCGAATGTTTATAGTATATCTACAGTTCAATCTATTATAAATTTCTTTAGTAAATATTAGTGTTATGTTATATTATTAAAAGGCTGATATAATTTTTTTTCACGTTTTGATGTCACGAATTATCAATTTCTTTAAATACCCTCCTCAAGGGCTTACATTTTTGAAGTAATTCCAAGATTTACAATCCCGAAAGACCCATTTAATTTACATGTTAGCTATGAAGTTTACGGCATTCGATAACGTGTGTCTGAGCTAACTTAGTAAGCTTTCTCTATTAGCGACCCTCTTACTTGTCAAATAATACCTACATTTTTCTCCCTTTCATTTTACGTCTCTTTTACAGAAATACATTTATAAAATTCATTTTTAAATTTTACCAATGAAACTAGCAAAGCTTTGAATGCAATTTTTTATGGTGACTCATGCTTCTCTGCTTGAGAAAGAATAATGTATCTTTGGGATGCTGCGTGCGTTTTACATAAGAGGCTTCATGAATTGCTTGTGTAATCAAATTTTATATTGAATAGTGATGCTTATTTTGTGTTATTAGGATTTCTCTGTTAATTAGTTTTTATAGAAACACAATTTCATTTTCACACTTATTTTGTGTAAAGTCTTTTGTTAACAGTCATATTTTGAAGTTATAGTATTTACTTTTTCTCATCATCAGCATTTTTGATTAAACTGATATATTGTGTAATGCAAATGAAAAGTAATTGTTGAATTGTGAGCATCAACTGTTGAATTGTCAGCAGAAATATATCTTTGTTAGTACAAGAAAATATCTGTAAGTGTTTCTTCAACAAATGGTTTTAAAATACATTCCATTCCATTACTCCTAAATTGTACTTAGATGTGCTTCTGATAATTTTTATGACAAGTGACACATTATTTTTAGTTATTAAAGTAAACTTTTTCACTATTGAAATTACTGATTGTTCAGTGCCTTCAACTGTGTATACATTTTTTTTTTTTATATATAATTTCAGAGTGAATTCAAGGATACTGATAGTTTTATCTTCAACAAGTATTTTTCAACAGAGTTATCGAGAGTGGAATTAAACGGGAATCAAATAACTGAAGTGGTACTGCTATTAATATTTTCTTAAAGGTATTGTTTTTAATAGTTTTGAGAGTTGCTTGATATTCATATCCTTCCCTAATTAGATAAACAAGGAAACAGTTGAAATGCCCAAAAATCGCCCGTTTCTTGTCACAAGAACTATATTTAGAATCATGAAAATGAACCGGACGATGAAACATGAAGATCTTCTGACTAGGGTATATGAAGAGATACAGTTTGATATGCCAGTAAGTTTAAAATATTTTTAATGTATTTTATATGTTTCTTTTTTTTAATACTAATAAAAGTTAAATTCTGAAGGAAATATTTTGTTGTATCAATTAGAATAAACTTATTTCAAATGTGTGTTTAAGATATATCGAAATTAAAAATAAGCTAATATTTATCTTTAGAATTCTGGATGTTGTATTGTCCTCGTTTCTATCTAATTTTCATAGAAAATCAACATCCTCATTTTCATATAGACAATTAAAACTGATTCTGTTGCTCTTACGTCCTCTGTGGCTATTGAGAACTCATTTTTATTAAGGTTACAAGAATTGGATTTATTAAATTATGTCTTATCCATGCTTCAGTGTATTTATATAAAAAAGATAAGGGATGTTGTGCAAGTTTATGATTTGCCTTGTATCATAAAAATTATGCAACATGTTATAAAAGCTCTTTACATTTTCAATTATAAATTTCATTTTTCATTACATTCAAGTTTTGAGATGTTAACTACTCTTTCAAGCTGAAACTTAAGCATTGTATGTTTATTTATTCTTAAATAATTGCTTAAGAATGCTGGAATATGTAATTTTTTTATATTAATGAAAAGGCTTATACAAAGCGTTGTTTTCTCTATAGGCTCTATTGTCTATAAAATACGATAGTATGGGTAAAATTGCTTAAAAGCTTAATGAACTTGTTGTCAATGAAGTAAAACAAAGAAAATGATATTAGGAATTTGTCCAATGGTTCTTGATAGCCGATTTACTATAAATTGCATCTTAATAGATATGATACAATTCAAATGTGGCATAACAGTGTATGTAGTCGAACACATTTCCGCAGTACCCGAGTGCTCATGGTGGTGAGCTCGTGGAAGCGACATTTCAGTAAAGGTGTGTGTTCGAGCCCTGATTCCTTGAAAGACCTGCCATGTAGGGATGGCCCTCAATTTGTTGGAACTTAAAGTGATCATTAGGAGACTTGACAGCTTGTTCAAGTTTCGATCTCTCCTCTAGACAGTGGCTCAGAATTAGGAAACTCATTGCCAATATCCCTTTTGTTGCTTCTAAAAACGAAGTTAACAAAAATCCAATATATATTTCCTTTACATTATATAGTCATTTGAGTTATGCCCATCGCCTATAGCTTCGTTAATAAATAGTCTAACAACTTGTGTTTCTTGTTGGAAAAGCAAATTACTTTTATGCATATCAGATAATATTCTGAAATGAATTTGCTAAAAATGTATGATATCAACATTAGATCTAAAATTAAAATTTATATTTACAATCTACAACACAATATTTCTCAGATGTACAGAAGAATGGAGCTTATATGAAAACATAGTAAAAATTTTATAAAGGATGATAAGCAAACTGTGGACTATTAGGGGCAATATCTTTTAAGTTATGAATGTGAGATTTACATAAAGAAAAAACTCTTGAAAATTTGCTTTTGCTAAACAACGGAAAAACGTTTTGGATTTTATTTTACTTAAGAATTTTCTTTTTTTCAAAATTCTGTAATTTTAGCTGTATTAACTGAAGAAGCATGGGAGATAAAAAAAAAAAAAGTCTACCAAAAACAGAGCATTCTGTAGTATTATCAACAAAAATAGGAAAATAAACTTTGGATTATCACAAAATTGAACTTGATGATAACTGTTAATTATGTATGTATCAAAGAAAACAAGAATTATGCACACAATTTTAAGAGGAATTAACTTTAAAAAATTGTATGATGGTCAAAATTGTGGATGATCTCATGACCAGCGTTGTTTCCGTCAAGTCATGAACTCAAGTCCTGATGCCTGTAAAGATTTGTCGCATAGTGGGGCTGATGCATGTTAAAATATATCGAGGCTCAATGTCATATAAGTTTGTAGAGTGAGGTGCCAGATCGGTTATTGTCCTAGTCACTCGACCTAGGCTAAAAAATAAGAGATGGGATCTTGTCGTGTTCGCACGTGCCTGTTCTCTCCAGACCCTTGCATGCTTATTGTCTGATTCCATTCCTAATTTGAACTTGTCCATGAGCAAGCCGCTAAACCAATTTGAAACTTTTCGAATTGACATGCTCCTGACCCCACTTTAATCTTGTTTCACTGGATTAGACAGTTAGTGGAACACAAGCACGTAAATCTCCGGTTCACAGTTCCTTCTTGTGAAACTTTTGGTTTTTTCTTGTGGGGTTGGGAGTTAATTAATCACCAGCCCATAGTCTCTGGACAAGTGTTTGATTTGTTTGGAATTGTTTCCACAGTTGAGAATTTACCAAATGATCAATGCAAAGAAAACTGTGATATCTTTGATTAATCTGTTTCAATGTGTACTACTGCACACCAGCACTCACTATCTGCCATTTATCTTCCTTCAGCTATATGAACATAAATATTGTCGAAAATATTCATGCATCATATATAAGGACATCCTATCAGCATTTCAATGCACCACCTCTAACCCTTGAGAATTCTTGAACCCTTGAGCCTCCAACGATTACCTATTTCGCATTTGTCCAGACATTCCATCATGATTGGCTGTAACATCAAATATCAGCCATGACTGCCTGATATTTGCATACTGCTGTCTGCATTTGAAGCAGTTTTAAGCCTCTATATTTGAAAAGGCTTTCCGAAATTGAAAATTTGCATTCTGTATTTAACTTTTGAAGTCAGTTTTGATTTGAATATCAACAGTTTAAGAAAACTGTTCCAAATTTGAAGAAATGTATTCAAGTGTATTTGGATGTTGAAAGACACCATTTTTTATTATTATTATTATTATCATAGAATATGATCCTATACTGATTTAAATTGAGGACGTTTGGTGTACATAAATTTTCAAAACATCTCAAAAGCATAGTTTTTTTTATCAAATTAGCTTGGAGTTCCGTATTCAGATAGTTATTTAGTACGAGGGCTATTCCCCCCCCCCCAATTTTATTTCATATCAATTATTATATTATACCTTTTTATGAATCAAATGTCTTTTTTACAACTTTGGCACTTTATGCTCTCTTAGGATGAATCTCATATCATTTCTTAAAAAATTAAATTATATTGTATTTCAATTTATTTAGATTGTTTGAAAATATTTTAATAAATGTTAAATAGTAGAAAATTTTGGAGGTTTGTAAATTTTTCTACCTTAATTATATTTGTGAAATTTTCAGTTCTTTTTGTTGTCTAAGAAAGAATATGAGAGCTTTCTCATTTATAATTTTCTTTTCTTATTGATGTTATTAATTTTTTTATTTGAAAGATAAATTGAATAGCTTATAAAATTGATAATCATTATTTGTTTTCCAGCGTTTGGAAGTGGAAAAGGGAATTAAAAATTTGATGTATATTCACACCATTAGGAAAGATCCGCAATATCCTGATTTGTATCATTACATTACATAAAGGTCTTGTTATTTTATATAAAATGAAGAGATATTAATGTAACATCTATGTTTACCAAAGATTCAACTGCTTTTTATCTATCTTTGTAACTTGTGAAATGAGAATTTAGTTGTTGGTACTTTTAAAGCAGTCATTCCTATGTACATGAATTTATCTTTATGTATAAAGTAATATTTTTATAAAAAAAAGTTTTGTTAGTAAATATTCATTAAATTCATTGCTTTTTCTTAAGAGAAAACCATTTTAAAATGTACATTTTACCGGGTGTTGCTCATATTCACCTTTTTTTTT
>BMAW01002432.1:266858-295169 GCA_019974015.1 Nephila pilipes | reverse complement strand
TTGTAATAAGTCGTGATATTTTATCTGGATCTAAAGATTTGCTTAAAGATTCAATAATACGCTTTGTTTACCAAAGATTGAACTGCTTTTTATCTACGAGGCATGTTTTTTAAGTAAGTACCGTTTTGAAATTAAAAAAAGACGTGCAAAGATATCGCAATAATTTTATTTTTACATGAAAGCCTGTACCTTAATCTACTTTTCTACATAATTTCCGTGAATATTGAGGCACTTGTCATAACGTGGCACCAGTTTTTGAATACCCTTCTCATAAAATTCTGCCGCCTGACTTGTTAACCACTGTATCACAAATGTTTTGACTTCGTTATCGTCTTGAAGACGCTGACCTCCCAGGTGTTTCTTCAAGTGCAAGAACAAATGGTAGTCGCTGGGCGCCAGATCAGGGCTGTATGGAGGCTGATCTAGAAATTCCCATTTAAAAAATTTGATGAGATCTTTGGTCCGATTAGCCACATGTGTACGGGCATTGTCATGCAGCAAAACGATACCCTTACTCAACTTGCCACGTCTTTTGTTCTGGATTGCACGACGCAGATTGTTCAATGTCTCACAATAAGACGCTGCATTGGTTGTCTCATTACGAGGCAGAAACTCCACTAGCAATACTCCTTTTCTGTCCCAAAAAACTGTGCACATGATTTTCCGGGAAGAAATTGTTTGCGTAAACTTCACTCTTTTGGGTGATGATGAATGTCGCCATTCCATGGATTGTTGTTTCGATTCTGGTGTGACGTAGGCCACCCATGTTTCGTCACCAGTAACAATTTGGTCTAAAAATTCTTCACCTTCATTGCGGTACCGCTCAAGGAAAGTCAATGCACTGCCTAAACGTTGGGTTTTGTGCAAATCCGTCAACATTTTTGGAACCCAACGTGAACACAATTTCCGGTAATTCAAGTTCTCGGTCACAATGCGATACAAAACACTACGAGAACATTGAGGAAAGCAGTCGGACAATGATGAAATTGTAAAGCGTCTGTTTTCTCTCACCTTTTCGTCCACTTTCTGCACCAAATCTTCATTAACGACCGAAGGACGCCCACTCCGTTCTTCATCATGCACATTTATGCGGCCATCTTTAAATGCTCTCACCCATTTCCTTACCATTCCATCACTCATAATGTTTTGTCCGTAAACTTCACAGATCTCACGATGAATATCGATCGGTTTTACGCCTTTAGCACTAAGAAATCGTATAACAGCCCGTACTTCACAATCAGCGGGACTCACGATTGTCGGAGGCATCTTAAACACTCAGTAAACAACGTATACAATGAAGAATCAGACTATAATGGCGTCAGTGCGTAGACAAGAGATGTAGGTAACCAGCGAGCATGCGCGGAACGCCGAACGGAGCGCTGCGGCGGCGGAATCGCAAAACGGTACTTACTTAAAAAACATGCCTCGTATCTTTGTAACTTGTAAAATGAAAATTCTGTAGTTTTTACTTTTAAAGCAATAATACCTATGTACATGAATTTATCTTTATGTATAAAGTAATATTTTTATAAAAAAGTTTTGTTTATAAATTTTCATTAAATTCATTGCTTTTGTTTCAGTTGAAAACATTTTGAAATGTACATATTACCTGGTGCTGCTAATTTTTTTTTTTTTTTATAATGTGCCATATGTCATTAAACTTACATTTGCGATGTTTTTCAATCCTGTTTATTATGTGTAATCATTGATATCTAAATATAGTTGTTTTAATAAATCGTGATATTTTATCTGGATATAAAGAATTGCTTAAAGATTAAGCATCCAATAAAGAACTTTGTTTACCAAAGATTGAACTACTTTTTATCTATTTTTTGCAACTTGTAAAATGAAAATTCTGTTGTTGTTACTTTTAAAGCAGTCATGCCTATGTACATGAATTTATTTTTATATGTAAACAAATATCTTTATGAAACGTTTTGTCAATAAATATTCATTAAATTCATTGCTTTTGTTTAAGTCAAAAGCAATGGGTGGAGGGATGACTTTACAGTATTTGAGACAAACGTGAATACATTAATATAAGTGGTTAAAGATTTTCTAAGTTTACCAAGATGGCTGAACTGAGTGAGTAACATTCAAATGTGGAAATCGTCCAATAGAGATCTATTTTTCTCGTTATATGATTTGTAATGACATAAATGAAATATGTGGTTTTATCTATCCATTACATAAAGTCCTGCACTTCTATTTCATTTGACACTGCTAATATTTTTTTAACTAGGAAATCGTTTTATTCAATCACAATGAAAAATTGTGGAGCTTATTCTTTTCAAAACTCCAATACACTATAATCCTGAAAGCTTGGAATGTAAGTTGTAGCATTGACCGTTACTGGAAAGGCCATCAGAGACAGATTTTCTCCACTAAATATAGTTCTTTATTTGGCTCAAATATTACATAAGCATGTTTCTGAAGTTTTCTTTGGTTACCCAATCTTACTTTTTGACTTCCACAGCACAGGTAGCTGAGTTTTCTGCACAGCTTGTTTCTTTAAAGTCTTTTAGATTTCAAAATGGTAGATCAGCAGATGCTCCTGTTTGCAATCCCCACTTGTATCGCTACAGCACAAGAGAGTTTGCCCTTCTGTCACCAGTTTATGCCCTCTGTTTTTGTGCAATATAGGTCCCAATGAACATTTCCTAAACAGGCTTATTTCGTTTCAATTGAAAACCTGTTTTTGAATCAAAACCGTCAGATTTTCAAATTTTCTATAATCTACAACAATGTCTTCAAATTATGTTACTCAGAACCCCAGGGTTCTGCTTGTGAAATATTATAAAACTCTCACATTAGTTGACTAATGTTTAATAGCTTAAAAATACAGACATACATTTAGTTATCTTTGAAAATTGATCAATTTTTTTTTGATTTGTATGCAAAATGGATTCACGTTCACTACAGAGTTTCTGAGACTGCGATTTTCTAAAGGCAAGCTACTGTTGTGTGTTCCATGAAAAATCTTTATTAACATATATGGTAAAAAAAAAAATAGAAACAAATTATATAAATGCAAAATACCATATGCAGTTTCAAATAACATCAGTATATCTAGAGTTCAACAGTTCGTGTTTAAAAAATGCTTGCACATTCCAGTCAGTTAATGTAATGCAAGGGTAAGTGACATCTGGAGCGTGCGTTAATGCTATTGATGACTAAATTACATTCAATGTATGTTAAAATGTTTTAATTAAAAATGCAATACTTTTCTTTAACTGTTTTTACATATAACACATCGATCTATTTTAAATTTTATAGTTACATTTTTCTAATAGGAAGGGTTGCTCCCAAAAATTCTTTATTGTTCTAAGTGTTCCTTGAGTCGACAAAGTTTGATTACCTCTATTCTATAATAATTATTGGTGGAGTCTATCAGCACTTCTTGGCGGCGGTAGTCTTGTGGCTAAGGCGTCCGACTCGCGGCCGGCGTTTTTCGTTGAGTTGGGTTCGAGCCTAGATACTAATAAAGACCCACCGTGTATCCGGGGCTACTGGAAAAAGTCCTCCCTAGGCGGGGGGTGGAAGTGAGGTTTGGGGTGTCCCTCTCAGGTGTCGTCCTCGTCACTTGACCAAGGCTCAAAATTTCGAGATCCGGCGCCGATAGCTCTCGTGTTGCTTCTAGTGCGACTTTAATAAAACCTAACTTTATCAACAATTTCTCTTCATCCATTCCTCACAACTTAGTAAATTCTAGTCTTCTTTTAATTATCAAACCATCCATGACTGGCTTTAAACAATTTTCTTGGATTGTTCTTTCATTGTGTTTCAAAAGTACATCACGACGCAATTTAAATTTTTCTTCAAATCATTGTTATGGCAAGAACACTTTTTTTTTGTCATCCATATTAAAAACAATTTCGCAACTTGTTCTAATGTTTCTAATTTTTGTTTGATAATTGATTTCGGTCCCTTTACATGTGAAGCTGGACTTATTCCAAACCATGTGTACCGAAAATACTTCTTATTATTGTTTCAATGAAAACATTTTTTCTTGTATGTAATATGTTTCATATTTCGTTACTTTTTCCCATAATATGTATGGGTTTTTCACTTAACATGTTGAATGAAAAATTGCACATTTTTGGAATACTTTGAAAGCTTAAAAACTTAGTTTAATAAATGGATGTATGAATTACAGTGTCTTGCATAAACATGAAAATTGGGGGTGGGGGGCATTTTTTTCTGTTTTTTAAATATGTTCCAAGTTTGGATTAGATTCTTTGACATTTGGTGAAAAAAAGCCTTAAAAATCAGATTTAATTCTAAAAATTTGAGAATGGAAACAACAAAAAAATCGTCATTAAAAAGAGATTTGATTTGATAACGGTTGTTTGATACTTCCAACTCAAGTAAATGTTTTTTTACGATGCTAAAGAAAAAAAAAAAAATAATGCATTTGAGGAGTTATTATGATGCCCCCTTCCTTTATTCAGAAAGGTGTTAATTGCAACATTACAAAATAAGTTATAAATTAAGGAATCGAAATATATTTCATGTTTAACGTCTGACATAATTCTAACCACAAAATGGGGCCGCGGTAGCCTAGTGGTCAAGGTCGTGGACTAGCGGCCAGCGGTTTTCGTTCAGTCGCGGGTTCGATCCTTGGCCGCCAAAGACCCGCCGTGTAGCCGGGGCTGATGCACGTTAAATCTGTTCGGGGCCCAAAGTCCTCCCGTTGGCGTGGTGTGGATGCTAGGAGAGGGGGTGCCAGCTCAGGTGTCGTCCTCGTCACTTGACCATGGTTCAAAATTACGAGGTCTGTCTCCAATAGCCCTCGTGTTGCTTCTAGTGCTACGTTAATAAAAAAACTAAACTAAAATATAACCACAAAATATGGAAATGTGACAGCTGTGAAAATGATATAAAATCAAATTTAAGCTAACTCTCTTTGGCTATTTTCGCCCTTTTGCACTTCAGATTGTAATAATATTTAAAAATACTCTTGACTGTGCCGCTGAGCTCAGTGAATTCTTAGGATAAGACTTTTTGTATTCTAAAAGTTAAAATTTTCATTAAATTTACGCATAGATTCTAGTTTAAATGAAAATTAATAGTTTTTAACATAAAAAAAGCGTTACAAATAAAAAAAAATATGTTAAAATTTATTTGTGTTTCCTTTTTTTCTCTAATTTAATATTAATTCTTAAGGCAATGTTTATTTCGAAGCAAAGCATCTTTTCCTCGCTTAAATATTTCAAACCGAAAAAAATTTCATTATTAAATGTCTTTCTGCGTACAGCTACAAGTTTTACCCCTTCAAAAAATTCACATATTCAATATGGTTTTTGGAAAAAGAGATGAAAACAAAGTTTTTTCCCTCCTAAGAAACTGTTCAGTTTCCATTCTAAAAATATGACTCTTTGTCAGTGTATTGGAATGAAGATATTTTTTTATAAAAATTATGTGTTTATGATTGGGAAAGTAAGTTTTCTCCAACCCAGAAAATTATTTCTTACATGCATAGGCATTTAATCAAACTTTGAAATTCATTAATTTTTTCGTATATTTATTTATGCTTAATATCAAATATATATACTATGATAAATTCAATTTATCCGCTCCTTAAAAATTAATACTGTCGCAGTTTTTTTCAAACATATCTGTTGGAATGGCAGTTCTAATCCGCAAAAGGAGATATAACATTTATGAACTCGAATCTCGCCTGGATCTGTATATGTGCTATGAGGAAAGGCCAATCTGGTTTTCTTTTTTAATTTCCTCAACTTTGTGTGGATATATATCATTGTTAGAATAATTCTTTTTGTTACATCAATCTAGTTTTACATTCTCATCAATGATTGTTGTATTTATTTCTTTTCTAATACGATATGTATGACTATGAAATACACTGGTGTTCATAATTGAGAGAATCTGCATACTTTGCAGAATTTCATGAAAAGAATTGAACGAAATGTAAAAATACTGTTTCGAAACAAAGATGCAAATCTTGTACGTCGAATACGTATGCGTATACGTGTATGGGGGGCGGAACTAGTCGAAAAACAGGATTTATAAGCACGCATGTCAAAATCCTCATTTTGCTGAATTCCTTGGTGTTTTTTGCAGCAATCGCTTAAATTAAAATTCAGTCAGTAAAAGTGAGTAACGACCAATGTTTAGATGGTGGAATGAGGTGACGAATTGTGGGTAGGCTAGAAGCAGGCCAGTCTCAAATCCAGATTTGCAGAGAATTCATTTTAACTCCCAGCGTCGTGTCCATCTTATGGAAACAGTTTCAGGATACCAGATCGTCGAGAGAAAGCCTGGGTTAGGTCTTGAAAAGCCCCGACGGCCAGAGGAGATCGCCATTTGTCCATTATAATGAGGCGTAACAGGGATGATACAGCCTCACAGGTCTTTAATGAGCTGTATGCGGCACAGGAACCCGAGTATCAAGTGTGACAATTTCCAGAAGACTTCATGAGAGATGGCTGTTTGAAAGAAGACCTGTTGTTTGCGTCCCGCTCAGTTCCGCTTAAAATGGTGCAGAAATTATACAGATTGGAGTATGAATCAATAGGTGACTGTTCTCTTCACTGATAAGTCCCGGTTCAGCCTAACCAGGGATTCACACCGTACTTTCATATGATGAGAACCAGCGACCCGCTAACTGCCTTCCAATGTCCAAGAAATCGACCATTAAGGCAGCGGAGGCTTGATGGTCTGGGCAGGCATCATGTTGGATGGCCGCATACACCTCCATGTCTTTGAAAGAGGCACTTTGACTACTGAGAGGTATAGGGATGAGTTCTTGGAGCCCTATGTTCGCCTTCCTCAGGGGTGCAGTTGGTTCTGATTTTCTTTTAATGGATGACAACATGAGGCCACACAGGACTGATCTGGCTTGACGAATTTCTGGAAAGTGAGGAAATTCGCCGTTTGGAATGGCCAGCTAGATCTCCAAGCTGCAGTCCTATAGAGCATGCCTGGAATGATCTGGGGAGGGCAATTGCACTTCGCAACCCCCCTCCGAAAACCATCTAAGACCTGAACACTGCGTTGCAGAACGATTTGGACCAATTGCCACAGGAACTCATAAACTCCCTTATTTCCAGCATAAAATTATGGTGCGAGGCCTGTATATCTGTAAGAGGGGACTGTACCTCCAATAACCAGTTTTTACAACGTTTTTTAAAACGTTTCTCTGAATTTCACTTGGTGAGTGTGTCATCAAATTTTCGATCGTTAATTTAACCAACTTCCCATCAAGCTAGAGCTTTGAAATTTTGGGAATCGTTCGTACTCGCCAAACAATGCAATATTTAAACGTTTGCGACAAGTTTTAATTAATATTTCAATAGTTTTAATAAGTCAAAATATTCTTTCCTCTCGGCGCTTTTAGGATTGATTAAAAAATTTCTTTCCCCCTCTGAGAACACCGGGATTTTCACATACGCCACATGGGGTATCGTAAAACTTTTCTACTCACAAAGGGGTGATAGTAAGGGTTGCTGACTTTCAGTCAGTAATCATTCGCAAGAAAGAAAGATTCCAATATTTGGCGCCGTGTCTTATCACAATAATTTTTTCTGAATTCTGGCTAACATTTTTTTTTTAATAGAATGACTTACAAACTTTTAAATGCATGTTTTGATTTTATGAGTATTATGAATTTTTAATACGCTCACAAATGTCTCTTTTTAAGTAAATTTTAAAGTTAAAAATTATTATTCACTTCACTTGGTGTGTGTGTCATCAAATTTTCAATCGTTAATTTAACCAACTTCCCATCAAGCTAGAACTCTGAAATTTTGGGAACCGTTCTTACTTGCCTAACAATACAATATCTCGATATTTGTGACCAGTTTTAACTAATATTTCAATAATTTTCTTTAATAAACTTTGCCACCGTATAAAAACGTTGGTTTTTATCTCAATTTTTTTTTTTTTGTTGTTGTTCTATTCTGTAGCTGCTGTTTCTTACCTTGCGACTCCGATGTGTGTTACGCACGATCATGCGTATGTATTATAACTGTTAAATTGTTATTTTTTTGTATTATATCAACCCTATGTACAAACCAAACCAAATTTCCTTAAAATCTGTCCAGTAGTTATAGAGATAATCGACCAAATTGGAAAATTCTCTTAATTTTGAACACCAGTGTATTTTAAATGAACAAAAACTTATCTTTGATTACGACTCTAAAAGAAGCTTATTGTTAAGAAAATCCCCAACAAAAGCACTTTCATTTCTGAGTCGCAATTCTATATTACCTTTTAACTTCCCGAATCCTCTCAAACAAACTTTAATTTGGAAAAAGTTAGGGAAGTCCCCTTTTTCAGGTATATAAGCTTTCGGCATAGTCCCAAGGGTCTCTTTTCTTCTATTGACGCTTGCTAGTTAAAATGAGAATAAAATTCGATATAAAAACCAACGTTTTTAAAAACAACGTTTTTATATGGTGGCAAAGTTTATTAGAGAAAATTATTGAAATATTAGTTAAAACTGTTAGTTATATTTAACTTTAAAATTCACTTAAAAAGAGACATTTGTGACAGTATTGAAAAATTCATAATACTCATAAAATCAAAACATGCATTTGAAAGTTTGTAAGTCATTCTATTAAAAAAAGAATGGGAACCAGAATTCAGAAAAAATTATTGTGATGGAAAAGACTGATGGAAAAAAAAGACATGGCGCCAAATATTGGAAACTTTCTTTCTTGCGAATGATTACTGACTAAAAGTCAGCAACCCCTACTATCTCGGAGATAGTAAAGGGGAGATAGTATCTCCCCTTTGTGAGTACAAAAGGTTTACGATACCGGTTGCTGCGTGGGGAGTGCCCGGTGCTCCCAGAGGGGGAAATAAATTTTTTCCTCAATCCTAAAAGCGCCGAGAGGAAAGAATATTTTGACTTGTTAAAATTATTGAAATATTTGTTAAAACTTGTCGCAAACGTCTAAATATTGCATTGTTAGGCGAGTACGAACGATTCCCAAAATTTCAAAGCTCTAGCTTGTTGGGAAGTTGGTTAAATTAACGATCGAAAATTTGATGACACACTCACCAAGTGAAATTCAGAAAAACGTTGTAAAATATATATACATGGCGTGGTGTAGTGTAGTGATATAAGTTAAAATGCAATTCACGCCATAAAAATAGAAATGAGACATGAGGTTAGAGTATTAATTATATATTTTGAATTTAACATTACATTAAAGGTCATTACAGAAATATCATTGCTAAAATAAGTAGGAAAGAGCGTGTGCTCTTTACGCCGTGCAAGTCAGATATAGAGAGATAGTATGTTAGTTCTGAAAAGGAGAACGGGTTTCTTCGTGTTTAATCATATAAGTTCACTTCTCTCTTCTACAAGCTGATTCCAGCTTTATATTATCTTTTAACTCATCGATTTTTTCTTGCTTGTTTTTTTCTTCTTCGTTGCTTCAATTTATAACTACATCGAGCATAATGAAATTTTCTTCATCCAAATCCAGTGAGATCCTAGTCTGTTGCATTAAATCAGCTCTAATTATACGAGGATATTTCATGTCATCTATTACTGTTTAAACTGCCATTTTTGTTTGAAATGTCTAATACCGAGTTATGATCATGAGCTCTCAGTCGGCGGTATTTCCGTCGAATCGTGGGTTCGAGTCTTGATGCCACTAAAGACCCGTCGAGTAGCGGAGATGATTCACATTAAGTCTGTTGAAGTTCCAAGTTCTTCCATTGGCTTGATGTAGAAGTTTGGAGAGGGAGTGCCAGCTCAAGTGTCATCCTCGTCACTTGACCGAGGTTTAAAATTGCGAGGTCCGTCGCTCAAAGCCCTCGTGTTGCTCCTACGTTGGACGTCAATAAGCACAAAATCAATCAAAATATTTAATGAAAAAAATTATTAATTTCTTATTTACATCAATAATATTTGCTTATTCTTCGGAAACAGGCATCAATAAAAAAAAAAGTATTTGTTTAAAATTCTAAACAAGCTTTCTCTGGTACTGTGGTCTTACTCAGAAAGTGCTGTTCATAGCATATGGAAAGAAATATTTTTATATTTTAACATAAAAAGAAACCTGAAAAGTTAAAGACAAAGCAAAAGATAAAAGTTTCAAACCTGAAATAAATAAAAGTTTACTGTTCGGATTTTTTTTTTTTTGAAAATGTTTTATGATAATATATATTTTCCAAATTTAACTATTAAGGCATTAAGGCAATAAAGCGAAAAGAAGCAAACTATAAAAATTTATATTGAACATTTTTTGTAGGGGGGGGGGGCGGAGAGAGAGAGCTTTTTTATAAATAAATATGACTGAAAACGATCCATAGTTTTTCCCCAATCACTTATACTTCATTTCAGCTTGAATTTCTGAAGAAATGAGGAGTTACCCTTAAGGTTTAAATAAGTTTGATTTCAAGGAACAATTATGATTAATAGAATACATATTCAATCGCAATATTTTTATTTAGTAGAAATAAAATTTAAGTATTCAGTTATTTTAGTTTTGACATGATAAAATAATACTCAAATTTTGTTTTACACATTTATTCTAATTAAATGTATTTATGTAAGCTGTTAAATAATAATCATTTTATTGATTGCTTTTATAAATTAAATTTGAATATCTTCGAAAATAATACATGGCAACATTTCAGAGTGTTATCTCTGATAAATGTCTGGCAATTCTCCTCATTCTTTTTATTGTTTTACATTTTTATTCACTATAGTTTTTCCTCTATTATTTATTTCTTGTTATTTTTTACTATTATTATTTTTCCTTATAAAAATAAATAAAGCTTACATCTTTAATCTTAAGCGCTTTTCATACTAAGAGAAAAGAAACTTCAGATTCATACGCACACATCCCCTTAAAAAAAAAAGAGACATCGAGGCAGGCGCGTTTATCGCTCTAGTTGGATATTCCAGCCAACACAACGTGCCAAATACCTTGGAATATTCAGCACCATCTATGGGTGTTATTCAGAATTTTTTCATTCACCGATATCACTTTTAAGGGGAATGTAAATGGTTACCAAGGCACGCTACACATACATTCGTGGAACTACACACAGTTCTACTGATGGCATTGCCTTCGATCTTAAGGTCAACCCAAGCTCTCCCGAATTAGAACCGAACCTGGATTAAATTTAATCATTATCTAAATCTAAAAATATATATAACTTTTAAAAAATAGTTTAATATTCTGTAAATTACTAATAAAATACATCACAAAATAATACAAATTGTAAAATTATATGCTAGAACTGATAATTTTTCTACACCGTTATCCTTCTTTCAATTCGAAAGAATCTAGAGAAAATATTAAAAACTAAATAAAACAAAGATTAAAATTATTAAAGATATTTTCCCTCTGGAATTTGAGTATTTTAACTTCAAAGCAAATATTTGCTTTAGATGTGTTGAAAATTTTTTCTGATACCAATAAAAAAATTTAAATTTTTAAGAGACTTAGAATAGTTAACGATTACGATGATTGTTTAAATATTCATTTAGATCATTATAGGCTCTTCGGCAATTAAAATAAGTGGATAATTCTTTATGAATATAGTTTTTTAGCGACTGTTCCAATACCCTATTTGATAAAGTACTCTCCTCAAGTCCAAAAACTCTGATTCATTGTTTATTTATTGATGGTGGATTAGTAATTTTGAATCTCGGTCAAGTAAGGAGGAGGGCCCCTGAATTGGAATCTCTCTCTCCAACCTTCTACTCTAAGCCAATGGGAGAATTAGGAGTTTCCTCAGATTTAACGTTTGTCTTTCCTACAACACAGCGGGTCTACAGTAGCAACATGACTCGAACCCTCGACTCGACGGAAACAATGCCAGCCACGACCTCGAGTCCATGACCACTGCACTACCGCATTCACTTAGTTTGAGGTAAACAGAATTATTGGATTCAAAATAGTAAGATTGGGCTAGTTACAGCTGAAAAATTTGGGAAATTAGAAACTATTCTGAAGTTGTCATACTCCAAATTAAATCCACAGAAACTTATTGTTGAATCCAAACATCTCATATAGTTCTTCTGCTTACGAACTAATTTTCTTTAAATTTCTTGACATTAAAGAAATTGCAAAATTTTCTAATTTTAAATTCAGTAGCTTAGAAAACGTATGAAGGTATTATTATAGGGCGAGGGGCTGAAATTAAATACCACGATGACGGTTTCACTTCTCACCTGTATATATATATATATGTATGTGTGTGTGTGTGTGTGAATGTGAATACCCTAGCGTAGCTCTGAAAATTTTACATTTAAAGAGTCAAAAGTGTAAATTTAAATTCATTGCATTGAAATAGTCTTTTTTAATTAATGAATAACATAACTCCTTGCAATGAATTTCTCCATATAAAGTTATCAACATAACCCTATTAGCTGGACATATCCATTTTTAATTTCATTGCAAAAATTCAATAAGCATTGCTATTTTTTCTTTGGTAAAAATTTAAAAAATATTAATAATAATAATTAAAAAAAATAATAAAAAACGAATTTTGCTCAACAAGAAATTATACGTAAACTGATTTTGAATTCTATGTAAATAATTTTAAAAAATTCATTTGTGTTGAAGGGGGATGTATTATGACATAAAGAATAAATATACTGCTTCAAAATATTCTTCTAATACTAATGGAAATTAATTAAAACTAAATGGGAAGAGTGGCTTAGGGCAGAATCAACAACTTCTTAATTTTTATGAATAAAAAAGGAGCAAAGCATCTAATGGATAATAATGCCATGATACAAAGCTAGTAAAAAGGGGTAATAAGATTTTTCTTTTTCTTTCAGTATATATAAATTATTTCAGAAATAAGTTAAAGGTATTGTCGAGCTATAAATAAAACATTGAACTAGTTTTATATATTATTTCTTAATATTTTTATTTGACCAAATGAATTGGAAATACAAAACTTTTTAACTCTTACAAGCTTAGGGATTTGGTAAATAATTTCGCTTCACTTTAGAATTCATCATTTATACTCAATACTAAAATCAAAACCCAAATTCGAAAGAAAAAAAAATATCGTATAACTGTGCGGTCGTAAATCTCGTTCTAAATTGAAATATTTACATTGGGATAAGTTATTTAATTGAAACGTGTATGCTAATTATAAAGAGAGTTAGATGGTTTTAAATCTTTTTGACAAGAGATGGCATCACTGGAAACTGGTATGTCTAGGGATTTAATCCTTTTTACAAACGTTTTGCTATGTTCATATGTATACGAGTAAATGTCTGTAAAAAATATGTCCTTCCAGTTAAAAATTTGAACTTGAATTTTGGCCCACTTCCTACCATTTAACCGAGTTGAAATTTTGCATACACTTATAACTCCTTTGAGAATATAATACGATGGTATGCTCTAGTAGTGCCAAACTTGGGATGCTGGGAACCAGGGCCTTGCATTTAGCGACGTCAATTTGAGTTGAAATTTTGCATACACATATAGCTCTCTTTTTTAATACTAAATTTACAGACTGAATCGAATTAAATTTATATCAAAAAAACATTTTTAACCAAATTTTTATTGAAAGATGGATCAAAACGTATAAAAATAATTTTTAATTTAAAATAATACATAAGACTTGAGGCGTTAATACTTTTCTTTTAATCTCATATATAAATAATTAACAACGGTATTTAATTTATCGGTAGTTACCAAGATATCTTAGTTAAGCACCTGAAACTTCTATAAATTATACATTATTTTACACTTAAAAAACTTTTCTTATACCCTTTAATCTATCTTTAAGTGAAAGCTTGATTTAAAAATGTTTTCTTACTTCTATTTTGACACCTAGAAAGAGCTCCAGGTTATTAATGGAATTAGTTATTTTTCAAAAACTACAGAAGTCACACAATCAGAACTTATCAAGAATGAGTAAAAACTAAGTAACACACAAGTACTCGAGTTTCTCATGATTTTTTGAAGCTGAATATAGTGTTTAGACTTTACAGTTTATAAGCAGTTTATAATTTTTATTACTTATGAATTATAACTTTAAGGAAAACCTAAAAAAAATTGTCTTTGACTTTCATTGTTTTTACAAGAAACTAAGTTAAGAAAAATTTAAATAAAACAAAACAGTCATAATAATCATGTATTTAATCAAAATTAATGAAGATTTCACTTAAACACTTTTATGTTTTTCTAGTATTAAGATACAT
The DNA here is from genome assembly GCA_019974015.1 of Nephila pilipes. Taxonomy (NCBI): domain Eukaryota; kingdom Metazoa; phylum Arthropoda; class Arachnida; order Araneae; family Nephilidae; genus Nephila; species Nephila pilipes. The sequence goes on along the minus strand of BMAW01002432.1, from coordinate 281,014 downwards.
AATCATATTCTCCATCATTTTCATCTGGATTATCTTCAGCTTCTGCAGTTTCTATAGATTGACATATATGCTTTTCTAGCAGGCTGTCCTCAACTCGTTTTTTCAACTAAGTACATTACTGTTTATTGACACTTTCGATAGTGCTGTTGTTTATGGAAGTGACACAAGACTCATCAACATAAATCAGTCTTCAACGATTCCAATAGTAAACTCATCAGCTAAGATAATGCCTTATTTTTTTTTTTTATCAGAATCACAAAGAAAACTTCTGTATGTCGAAAAAGCAAATGATCTTTTTTTTTTTTTTTTTCTTGTAGTTTTTTTTATTTTTTATTTTTTTTTTTTGTTCTTTTGCAACACTGCTCTCGTACATCTGTTGACAAACATACTCTTTTTTAAAGTCTACCGCCATTTCTTAAATTCTAAAACATCTTCCCGTTTCAGTTCTATGACTGTAAATGTTGACATGGAGTTTGAAATCGAATTAATGTAATATTTTAGAACGTAGATACGATCGTATTCCCGCACGGTTTTTTTATGATTCGAAAATCACGATAATTTAATATAAATTAATTACCGTGTACGGAAAAATATTTATAATTTTTTCAAATCATTTGGAGTCCGTTAAAGTCAAAATAAATTTTAACAACACATTAGTTTAGTTTGTCCAGAGCAAGCATCGAAGAACAGATTGGATCACATATTAAGTGTTTAATATGCGATCCAATATTATTTTCGTTATAAAAACAAGCATGATTGATCCCTTGTTGGCAGTGCCTTCATGGTACATGTAAAATGTCTGCTATTTCATGCAAGAACCACTTACGGCAGTGACTTACTTTGTTTATGCAATGAATGGCTTTTACACTGGTCTGTCTGAACAGGAAGGAAAGTAATGAATTGAGTAATGTTTATCCTGATTGTGGATCTACCTTTGAGAGTGCTTTCGCGATAAAAAAAATATGTTTGGAAAAAACTTGACTTAAGAGGTTTTTAAATTGACTAACTTACTCAATCAACTTATTTGCATATTATCTAGCTATTAAAAGATACATATTTCAAGGCTTACGAGTATAAAAAAATTACAGACTATAATCAAAACCTGTGCCAAACCACTAAGCTATCTGGCTAATTTTTGAAGATTTTTTTAAATTCGAATGTTAAATCTGTCACTCTTATCTGAAAAATGGAATAAAAATAAATAATTAATCAATTAAAATGTGCTGAAGCATTGCTTTACTTATCTTTTTGGTGTAATTGAAAGTACATACTTTCTAGGACATATTGCAAAATAAATAAATAAATAATAATAAAATAAAATAAAAATAAAAAATTTTCAGCATATATGAGAAAAGTTTTATTGCTTGATTCTTGAAGCCAACTTGAACTACTACCTTAATTGAAAATCACACATGAGCTGCTATTTTTTATTATTATTATTATTATTATTATTAATCAGTGAGGTTGAAATACACACTCATTAACAAAAAAAGTTGCACTCAAAGAAGGAATAGTCATATTGAAATGATATTTGAAAGTAAGTTAGAATTCATTAAGACAACCAAAAATAATTAAAACCTGAGCGTGGGAATAACAAAATTTATTGCTCAAAATATAAAATCATTACAACTCTCAAAAGGATGTTAGGCCGACATGATTTCTAATGTATTTTTTTACAGGTCGTGACACGGAGTCATAGACGCTCTTAACAGTGTCTTGACTCAACTCATTCCCTGTAGAATGATCTTTAGCATGTAGACCTCGTAAATTTTGTGGTAGCGGTGGAGTCTTAACAGAATAGTTTATAGCGGCCCATAAGTTTTCTATGGGCTACAGGTCTGGCGATACTCCTGGCTACGGTATAGTGTCTATGACTATGACGCAAGCTCTTGAGAACTGGATACTTTTCCTGAAGATACCACGGGACTTCCGCCAGAGGACGCTGCAGATTGGAGAGAGCAGCTACAAAACAAAACGAACTTTAATCAGAACTCTTTTTGCTCTCCTATGTAACTGTGTTGTTGTGTCTTGTTGTGTGATGTGTAACTAAAAGTTGTATTTAAATAGATGATAATAGTACATTATTTTATTTACGAGGGAGAGTGGCTAATTAATCTAATGGAGTTTTGGCACAGCTAAAAAGTTTAATGCACAAGGTCCACGGAACAACAGAAACGGTACGTCAATTTTTTTGATATTCTTAATGAATAATTACATAGCAATTCTGAATTAAAAACAAGAAATATTTGTTTCGTGACAGCAGCGATATGAACACGAGCCTTGTATTGTTGAAATAAAGGACTGTGATGGGCGCTCCCATAAAGAATAGCCACCGGTCAAAGGGCCTCACTGATGTACCTTTAACGTGGGCCGTCAAAGTGGCTTCGATGAAGACTGACAGTGATCGGGCATTGTATGAAATCGCATCCCATACCATTACACCCTACTATCTAGATGTGGGATGAGTGATATCGTGACGCTAGCGTCAATGTCTTCACACAAGGGGGCGGTTAACATCTTCATTCAGACAAAAGTGAGATTCATCACTAAAGATGACCTGCAGCCATTCATCATGGTTCCATGCTGCTGTTTCGTGGAACCATTGCAGTCTCTGGTGACATTATTGTGGTGCCAGGGATAATCTTCGAAATGGTATCCAAGCAAGCAATTCAGTAGCATGCAGTCGTCTGACTGCAGCATAATGGGACTGGCACTTACAAGGTGATACAAAGAGGACATCGTTATTTGTATAATGTTCGGAATTGAAGCAATTGGTGTGCTTTACGCTTGTTGGATAATTCTTTGATCCTCCCTACTTGTAGTCCGTGTGGATGTCCTTGAGTCTGCTTGTTATGAGCAGTAATTTCATTGTACTCAACAGTGCCAACAGCATGAAAACGTTAAATCTGCACTACCGATAAGACGCGCAATATGATGGAGTAACTGAAAGAAGTGATGACTAGTTTTTCCATAAAAACATAGTTTTTTAAACACAATATAAATTAATAATGAAGAAAACAAAATCAAAGCAATAACATATTTATAGATTTAACAACACTTTCGTTCTTCACGTATTTTGTATATATCTTTGCATTGTCTCATATATCGTTCAACTCCCGAAATCTCCTTTTTATATAGTCATGTTAGGACATCCCATTGGATCAACTTCTATACGTCAAATTTGACGTCATGGAGGTAGAGCTACAGGAATTGGCAATGCCGTGTATCCATTCTCCTTCACGCAGTCCTACGATGTGACCCTTCTCAAAAAATGTTCAACTGCTTAAATAACTGTCGCTTTCTTCTCAGAGAATACAAATCTGCAGAATAACGTTTGAGATAACATTACAATCTATACTTTAAAAACTTTGCAATGTTGCAAAAAAAAAAATTTTTGGTACGCTTTTTTATTCTTTTTTTGAAAACAAGGAGCATTAAAAACTTTATAAAAGTATACAAATAGTGAATTTTTTCTATTTACCCTATATTATAGCAGAAAAAAAGTTGTGTTCTCTCTATTTACCCAATAATTATATTCGACACATTAGAGATACATAGATTATAGACCGAAGCCTGTATGAAGCATCTATTAATTTTTTTTCTGACACACTTCACCACGAATTATTCTACTTGCAGCATTCTAAACTTGAAAGCAATAAACTAAACCCAAACACACCAGTTGGAATCAAAATTACGCGCTTTGGAAGAGCCTATTGAAGGGTTGTTAGTGACGAGGTCAGTCACGTGTTTTCTGACATCATTAGCACTGACGCGGCTGACACTTTAATCATTTGCATATTTAACAGAGACGAAACAATTTTTTGATTTTAATTTATATGTCTTGCTTCCTTCTACAACTTTTTTTTGACCGTAAGTGTATGTTTAATTTTATGGCATTACATACATAGATTTGAACAGAGTTCTGCCAATGAATGTGTAATGTTTCATGTATGTAGTTCAAAATTTTTACCTCTTAAACTATTGACGTGCTCATCTTTATTCAGTGTGGTGCTATAAAAAAACGCATGGTAAACTATTGATTCATTGAACGAAAGTACAAAACTAAAGAATTTGCAAAAAAAACATTTTTTTTTAATTTTAAAAACCTAAATCAAGTAATCTTTTTAAATTTAATAACTTTGAAAAAAATTAATTTATTTAAAACAGTAAAAACAAGATTTTAAAATTCACAGAAGCAACTGTTCTAAAAATTTGTGTCTCCCTCTGTTGGCCGGAATTTAAAAAATATGTAAGACATTTTAAACAGAACCAAACAATGAAACATATATTAAAGAATAGAACTATCACAAAAATAGGCGAAACTATACATATATATACACATAAATATATACTTAATACTTTTTAGTATACACATGTATGCTTTATAAGCAAAAATTATATCCACGTATCAATTATTTTTAATTTGTCTTAATAATTTTTAAATACTTAGCAATAAAATATATAGGATTATTTTATTTTGATTGCAATTTGAGATAAACTCCTTATAATTACTATTTTTAGTCTATTTCAACTAAGTTATTATTTCTTATAGTACAATAAAAATAATGCTTTTGAATACAGAAATATGTAAACAGTTACTCTAGAAAGGTACTTTATTAATATGAAATTTAAAAATATCTCTCTTACCATAAATATTACTAGAAATTCTATTGTCTATAATTTTCAGTTTTATATCAAAATATTTTGTTCCATATGTATATTTACTATTATTAGTTCGAATAGGATTCAAATATGTAAGATAAAAAGATAAATATTAAGTTCATCTTCAGATGGCTTATTGTAATTCAAAACAAGTAAATTATCAATATATCTATAAGTAATAAAATTTGTTTTAATTCAGAACTCATTCTGATTCGCCAGTATCCCTTAAAAGGATCGAGCAATGCCATTAATTTGGAGCTTGCTACTGGATAAATCAAATAAGTTGAATTCGGAATAGGAAAAGAATCGAATTCTGTCCAATAATTCAAGTAACGGAAATATGCGCATAATCTTATCGCACCGTCCATCTTTGGTACACATACTATTGGGTGACAATATTTACTTTCAGAAGGTTCAATTAAACCTAATGTTAAGCGATCATGTATTTGTTTGTCTACCTCTTCTTTTAAAACTTCAGGAATCTGATAGGGTCTTTGCATTTTACACTCCCTATTTGCCATAAATTTGAATTAATGTTCACCATTTCTTGCTATTTTGGGAATTTAAGATAATATATTTCTTAATTAATAAATAGATAATAGCTTGTTTTTGATCAGCATTCGGGTGGAAAGAATTCAAGTGCTCTCCAATACATTGAAACATTATTACTATAAAAGTATTATAAAATTACTATTATTGTAAATGCTGTAATTTGTTTCATTATTCTTAGTTTCATCATTTATATTCATATCATTAGAAATTTCATTTTAAATTTTAACTAAAGGTGTCTAGTTTGTTATTATACTTTGTATTAAAAAAAAACCCGAATGTTTTATATTTCCGATAAGTCTGAAAAGCATTATAGAAACAGTTACCGCTATCAACGTCCACAACTTTATTGGTAGCATATTGAGAATATTCTAGATTATTACCATCCTAAGCACCTAAGTAATCACATTCTTTTATAACCAAATCTAACTCAAATCTAAAAATTAGTTTGCGAAATTTAATGACAATGCAAATAAAAAAAAGATCAAAATACCTAATATAAACCCAAATACACAACTCTAAAAATAAGTGTTATAAATAACAAATCCAACAAAAGAAATATTATTTTTTTTTAATCCACAACCAAGACAAACTCAAACCACCCAATTCAAAAAACACCATAAATCACAATTAGTGTAATAATCAATAACATAACCTCGAAAATTTTCAATAGACTCTAAAATAGTCATCCTTTTACGATTCTGTACATATTACAATAGTATAGCATCGAGCAAAGACAAAATCAAAGAAATTTCCCTTTTTACCAGTCACTAAAATATAAATTATTTAATTTTTAATCAAAATATATAAGATCCAGAAAGATCAAGAAAATCAGCTAAATTTATATAAAAAGTAATTGTAAGTTTTTAAAAATTATACAGAAAATACATAACATACACTAATTCAAAAAAAAAAAAAAAAAAAATTGAACACAAAAATAAACATTAACAGAATTACTATGAGAATTATAAAATAGCGTTAAAATAACACAAAAAATATAGTTTAACTAGATAAATATAATAAATAGCAAAATAGGAAACAGCAAAGTAATACAAAATCTGGAAAATATTATAAAAAAAAAAAAAATGCAGAATAAAATTATAAGGTAAAAAGGAAAAAAGTAAGATATAAAATTAGAAATAATTAGAAACAAAAATGAATTCTAAAATATCTAAAAAGTTCAAATAGCTACAATTTTTAAACATGTTAAATAAGACCTGAAGATCACTTTCAAAAATTTATACAATAAGGCGAAGACACATAAATATTGTATGAGTCTTATAAGAATGTAAATAGTTATTAATGTTAATTAGACAATTTTTATTTAAATAAAATCACAAACGTACTAAAATACAGATTACAACCTTTAAAAATAAATATGAAAACTTTATTAAAATTAAAATCCTACAAATAATACAGAATTTAATGAGAAATGCAGTAAATAATAATGAAAAGGACCACGAAAATTAAAAAATTAAAAAGTTCATTATAAAAAAAAACATACAAAGCATTATAATGAAAAAAGCTAAGTTTACTGAAAAACAAAATATGCATAATAATTAAAAAAAAAAAAAAAAAAAAAAAAAAACACTAAAAAACCATCAATTAAAAATTAGTTAAATACAAAACTACCCCAATTCACAGCAATCTCAAGAGAGAGAGAAAAAGAAAGAAAGAATTAAAAACAAAAATGGAGACAAATTCTTAAGAGGCAGATTATTTAGATAATAGAAAAAAATTTCTAGATAATAGGATTAGTAGTAAAATGTTTGACGAAAGGGAAAATAATACTTTTTTCTTTTTATAACCTTTCTTTGCCAGCAGTTAAAGCTGAAATGTTCTTAAAAATATTTTATTTAATTATATCCCAAGTAATATTAAATTAGTTCATACGCCTTAAAATTTTTGAAAATAATTTAAATACATTTTTTGTACTTGTGCTAAACCTGTGAATACCTAATTAATTTTACAAAACTAATTTAAAATATAAAAATTATAAAAAATAGATTAATTTTTAAAATTATAAAATAGATTCTCTTTTTTTTTTTCTTTCTGATTTCTGTATGTAATTTCTACTTGGTTTTATTTATTAATTTTTTAGTTATAAATATTTTTGTAATCTTAGTTTAAAATTTTTTTCTAATGTTTCCACTTTTTAGATGTACTTCTCTTTATTCCAATTCTGATTCATAGAAAGCGAAATTATCGTTAAGTTTAATGATTCCAGTTTCGGTGGCAAGAGTAAATCTATGACTAAAATGGAGTAATTACAGATATTTAAGAATGAATGAGATATATTCTAATTTTATTTTTTCGATTATTTTTTATGTACTAGAGATTGTTTTTTTTATGTAGTAGTTTTCATTGAGTTTTGAATTAAATTGGAGGTTTTCTGATTATTTTTCTTTGGTTTAATCCTTTTTTTTTTATTGTTGCTCACTTTGTCTTCTCATTTTGCTATATTGCGCACGTGCCTTCTGTTTAATAGAGCTATAACTGCTTGAGAAGGTTTGATCATTATAACATGTTTAAGTCAGATACTTTTTCCTAATCAAGAGGCAGTATTATGTAGCTTTATTTCCATTTTGTTTATTTTTAAGGTATTTTCTTTTTCAAATACACACACACACACACACACACACATATATATATATATATATATATATATATATATATATATATATATATAAAATGACGCCAACGAACGAAGAAGTTGTTCGATGGAGACAAAAATTAGTGGATAGGAAAATTATGTACAGAATAGAAAATGATAAAATTTTGATAAAAATTGAATCGTTTATTTCAGAGTTACATAGTTACAAAGTAACAAGTTCAACAAGGTATTGACCCACCTCTAGCCTGGATGCAAACTGCCTCACGACATGACATAGAGTGATAAAGCTCCCTCATGGCCTCCTGCGGTATTTCTTGCCAAATTTGCTCGAATTGTCGGGCTAGGTCATCAACATTCCCTGGCAGATGCAATCGCCTTTCCATCATATCCCAGACATGCTCGATTAGAGAGAGATCTGGCTGGCCAAGGAAGTGTTTGTCAAGCTATAAGATAGTTCATAGCCACACGTGCCATACTTTGTCTGGCATTATCTTGAAGAAAAATAAGGCCAGGGTACTGGAAAAGGAACGGTAGCAAAACAGGTATCAGAATGTCGTCGACGTACCGCTGTGCTGTGAGTGTTTCACTAATGACGACCCCCCTGGTTTAGGGCCTGTGTGGTGAGCAATAGTGAAAGCAGGATCGACACGCTGCCCTGGGCGTTTACAGATACGTCTTTGATGATAGTCAAGACACAGTTGGAAGCGGGATTCGTCACTAAACATTATACATCCTCAGTCAGCATCATTCTAACCTGATCGAGCCAAGCACCACTGTAATCTGGCTCAACAGAATGCAGGCGTGAAGGCAGGTGGCGTAGCGGTTAGTATGAGGGTAGATTTTGCTCTATCAGCTGTGTGTGAATGGTCATGATGGACACTCGTGTGCGGGTCGCACGTCTAATGGTTCATAACGATGAATCAGACGTTGATCTGACAATCACTCTGTCTTCCTGATCTGCTGTGGCCCTAGGTCGACCGCTACCATCATGACGCTGAAATCTGCCATTGTCCACCCATTCTTGCCAGCATCTTCTAATCGCCGCATCGCTTTGATCCATATGACGAGCGATTCTCCGATTTGCCCTACCTGCCTTTTTCAATCCAATGATACGACCTCTTTCAAACTCTGACAGTTGCTCGTAATGAGCTCGAATACTGCGGTGAGGCACTTTTTTTCAGTCTTTGAAAGATATCCTATATCGCATTGCAACATAAAATTTGACCATCAGATTGAGAATCGCTTCTTGTATACACCAGCTGAGTGCGCAGTTCCGTTGTGCTGTAGTTCCCGCTATTCATTCATTGGACACCAAATTTTAATCATTTGCATGTTCGGTCCAAATATCTTTGCATACGAAATTTCATCACAATCGGGCAACTCCTTCTTGGTGCTTCGTCTTTTTTTTTTTTTTTTTTTTGTCTTTTTTCGATCAGTCTCCGTCTTCAATAATCAAATGGTCGAAATCAGTTCTATTTACTACTTTAGCAATAAGACTTTTGTAACAGGATCAAAACATCGTTTATACACTTTGTGTCCTTCAGAGAGTTCCAATTTTTTTGAAAAAGGAATTAATTTGTTGGAAGCGCGTTGGTAAGAGAGTGGTGTTCAAGCAAATAGCTCAATTTTCATTGCTTATTTGAGTTTAAAAATTAATTATTATTGTTCTTTTAATAATCCGACACATTTCACAAATACGACCCATTGTTTTCACGCATAAGAATGGTAACTAAAGAAGAAAGCTCAGTAATTATTTGATCTTTTAAGTAAATTTTATATGTCTGAAATAATATATGGGTGGAATAATTGGCCTTACATCAACATTTTTTGGCATTTAGTAACAGCCGAATCGATAATGTTACGATAAATTACGAACAGAAAAAGGCGCCTAAAACAAACAAACAAAGAATAACGAGATAAATCTGAATATACACAAGTAAATATTTAAAAAGATTATAGGGAGAAAAAGAAACAGAAACAGCCTTCAAACGATGAACGAATAAAACAGTTAGTAGGCAAATTTATTTATACATTTGCCTTGTGTTTTCTAATTTTTTTTGTTCCATCTGGTTTGTCAAGAGTACATAACGGAATTTAATAAAACTTTATAAATATATATATACATAATTATATATATATATATATATATATATATATATATATATATAAATAATTATAGAATAGTAAATTAATGATTAATTAGTTAGATCAAAGGGGGGAGAATAAGTAAGAAATCTCTCTCTCCTCCAACTTATTTTTAAGTTGTTTATAAAAGAACGATATATAAGAAAAATCTTTTAAAAATCATCTCATCTATTTTTCGCAAACATTTAACATTATGATTGTAATATATAAACAAACTTTTTGTATAAATAAACTTGAGGATTCTTTAAACATTTTGTTTTTCAAAAATGTCCAAAAAAACATAAAGTTTCATCTTTCTTAGGAAAATTACCGATTCCGTTTAATACACGCATTCTACATTATCAATTAGCTGATATTCTATTATAACATATGTTTTAAATAACACATAGCAGATTTCAGAAAACAAAATATGTTCCCATAAACTACATCGAAGTATTTAAATACATAACACAATTATAAAAAAATATGTACTGTAACAGTTTTTATAAGAAACGTTTAAACGTTTATGTGTAGTTATATACCAATACTTTAATCAAACATAGGTTTGACACAAAAAACTAGTTGCTTAAAAAACTTTAACTAGTTGCGTGATAATTACAAAAATGAAAGCTTGCATTTTCATTCTCATGGTTATGACAATGTTGAGTATAATCAAAGTTGTTCATTGTATTAAAACTAAGTTGTGGTGGGGAAACTACTTTATTGAATATATACCACCTTTTTGATTCAGCCACTCGATCAGGGTATTATAGCAGCATTTAAAATGTACTACATAGAGCAAACGTTTAAATATATAGACTAAGTGGAAGAAAGAAATTGGACTGTCGTGGAAGCTTGGAGAAAGTTTACGATTATGGATTGTATTACACGGTGCATCTTTGTCATCAAATAATTTCGCCAGTCGGCCTCAAATGCTTTTGTAAAAAGCTTTTGTCATCATGCGTCAAAAGTGGAAGTTTAGTAGTACAAAAATCAGCTGTGTGTTTTGAAATTATAACTGTCTAATGTGTAGGTTTTGACAACATACAAACGGCTGACGTCGAAAAATTGATGCTAGAAAACCCTTAGGATGAAGACTATTTGATAGAAATTATGACAGTTTATGATAATTACGAAGTCGAAGGTGAAGCTTAACTTTTAACAGCTGATTCAATTCGTGAGGGCTTGAAATTTGCTACAAGCATGGAACAACATTTTCTTGCTCAAGATCCTGCCATAGAGCGTGCATTGAAATTTAAACATAATTTTTAAGTAATGGGCAGCAGAATATCAAGAATTATATAATCAACTTGAGAACCCCCCCCCCCCAAAAAAAAAAAAAAAAAAAAATTCAACCGCTGATAACAAGCTATGTAAGGGGGAAAAAGGGGGGGGAAACAGAGGCCTGTTAATAACGAATTTTTCATTTGAATTAAACCCGACAGGTATTCTAGATATATCTGACACATCTTCTGATGATAGTATTTTCTATCCATTTCATAATAAACGTGAACGCATATTATCAAGCAGCGATGAATAGTTGTTAGTAGTTTTAGTCCTAATTTGAATTTGAATTCTTATGTGTTGTATGTACCTGTAGAATGAATTTCCTCACTACATTAATTTCAATTTTTTTTTTTAAAATTGAATTGTTTTTGTTTTATAGATATGTAATATGGATTTTATGATTACTTTTTTTGCACGGTTTTTTTGGAAAATATTTAAAGTTTTTTCATCTTACACAATTTTTTAAAGTTATGGAACATATGCACAATTTTACCATATGTCGCAAGTATTTTTTTACACAAATTGTTTTTGCACGGTTTTCTGAGGAACGTATCTAAGGTGTAAAAAAGGAGTTGGATGTATAAGATATATATGTATATATATATATATATATATATATATATATATATATATATATATACTGGGTGTCCAGCCTTAATGTGAACCAATAGCTAATTCCCGAACCGTTCGGCTTAGATATGCACTTCCAATTTGAAAAATGTTTTAAAAAAAGGTAAGGAATGTTTTTGCGTGCTTTTTAAACCAAAAAACCAATTTAGAAAAAAATTACAAAAATTAAATTTTTATACGGTCCCCAGGCCCTATCACTTACATTTAGGAAAAGAGGCAGTATACAAAAACAAAGTAAACACAAAAAATTTCATTTTATTACAATAAAAATTGGCCGAGTTATGGAACTTTGAAAATCATACATTTCATCCATTTTCTCGGCCATTTTCAAGAATCTAGTAAGGGGCCGTCTTGAAAGTGAAATTAATTGGAACTCTGCCAAGAAACTTTCGCTCTTGCACGTCACTCTTATGTAAATCGTTTTTAAATTTAAAAGTACATACATTACGATAATAATACAATAATTAAGTACTTAAGAAATAAAATTTATTCTGTGTACGTGTAAAACATAGACAAAATAAAATATTTTTGACGAAGAAAACATTTCAAAAGCAGTTCCAAAAAAATAGACTTATTTGCTTCGGCTGCAGACTGATTTGCTGCGGTACTGATCATGGCGAGCTTTAAAAATCTGTTGTGTAGTTGCTTGCAATTGCATACAGTCGTATTCTAATATTATGAATTCTAGTACGGGAGAACGAGATGTATACAAATGAAGAATACTGCGAAATGTGGTACTGTTGTATGGGCAGTGTAATCGAAATAAGAGAGAGGCGGCAAGACTTTATGCCATTAAATTTCCCAGTCGAAGACATCCAACTTATTGTACAATTGCCCTTGATGTTCAACGCTTGTATAAAACTGGGAGTAGTGTCCGGGATATTAGCAAGGCTTGTTCCTACTCAAAATCGACGGTGTGGAACATATTACGTACGGTGCATATCCTTATCATCCAGTCCTCGCTCAGGAACTAATAGCCGGAGACCAGGAGCGTCGTTTTGATTTTTGCAATTTCGTGTTAAACACACTGGATGAAACTCCAGATCTTCTGAATGAAATTTTGTAGTCGGATGAATGCCAGTTCTCTAGACAAGGCACTATTAATATACAGAATAAACATTATTGGTCCCTCGAAAACCCACATCTAATACGACCGAATCGCCACCAAGTGCTTTGGTCGGTGAATGTGTGGTGCGGAATATGGAAGAGCACTTTAATTGGCCTAATGTATTTCGATGGACCTTTAACATCAGAATCATACACGGAAATTTTATCTGGACCGTTAGCCGATTTTTTAGAAGATGAAGTTTCCTTACGGCATTTGTCACGCTTGTGGTAACAGCATGATGATGCACCCGCACACAAATCTGCGCAACCATGTACATTTTTGGCACAGACATTTGACACTCGAATAATCGGCTACGGAGATCAACAGGAGTGGCCCCTGCGATCACCCGACCTAAGTCCTCTGGATTTCTTTATCTGGGGCTTCCTAAAAAGCAAAGTGTACGAACATGAATCCGCGAGTAAATCCGATTTACTCAATCAAATCAGCAGGACATGCAGGTCTGTGACACCAACTATGTTGCAGAAACTACAGGCGGAGTTTCTGACGCGGGTTCGGTACTGCATTTCTGCTGAAGGCAGTCATTTTGAACATTATTTAAGTTAATTTGGTCCTTCTGATATAATAAAGCCCCAGATTCATGATTGGCGCATCATTCCATATTATGTTATAATTTGAACGAAAATCCTGAATTTTTTTGCTGTTATTTGTTAAAACACGCTGTTTCAATCTTTTCGGTACAAGTTGTATTTCTGTAATTTAACTTTTATTTGTTTGCCGTACAGCAATACAAATTGTCAATCTATGATGTTTACTACGATATTTTAATATTACTATGATGTTTTTCTTTTGCTCTTTCTGTAGATAGTGAATTATTGTTCTCTAAACTCAATTTATATACGACCCTCTTTTCTGAGCAATTCAAATGCTTCAACTTTATGTAGCCTTAACTCGGTCAGTTTTTATCGTAATAAAATGAAACTTTTTGTGTTTACTTTGTTTTTGTGTACTGCATCTTTTCCTAAATATAAGTGATATGACCTGGGGACCGTATAAAAAATTCATTTTTGTAATTTTTTTCTAAATTAGTTTTTTGGTTTAAGCACGTAAAAACATTCCTTACCTTTTTTAAAACATTTTTCAAATTGGAAGTGCATATCTAAACCGAACGGTTCGGGAATTAGCTATTGGTTCACATTAAGGCTGGACACCCTGTATATATAT
>BMAW01002432.1:172049-262005 GCA_019974015.1 Nephila pilipes | reverse complement strand
TCACGTTTAACACCCAAACCACCGACAAATCGTTGCTTTGATGGACAAGAGTCCGTAACATTTTTCAATCCATTGTTCCTGCCGGTAATGTTTTAACACAAAACAATGTTTTATCAGAACATCGAAACTCGGTTTTCCATTTTAAACTACAAAACGACTTTACTCCAACCTCGATAACTCAGCTGTTTCTGGTCCGATCGACTTAAAATTTTGACACGTTTCAAGCAAAGGTTAGTACTCTAGAAAGACCTGGTTACTGGTTTACTACGAGCGCCATCTCTGGGTTAGTCTCGGGAGTTATTGATTGATGTGTTATCATCCAAAGGATTACTCAGCTGAAGAATAATGTCCCACGTATGATAAGAGCCAATCAGTTTTGTTCACAGTTCTCTTGCAAAAACTTTTAAAAAAGTGATGGCTGTGGTATGAAGCATACAAAAGTCTTGGCGCCTCGCTAAATCCAAAAGTCACTTTTTCACTTTTATGTAATCCTCTGCAGACAATATTACGTCAGTTATTATTTGAAAAATAAAAAAGAAATTTATATTTAACATTTTGTATACACACATTTTTACGATTGAAGAAAAAACACTATTGAGCACAGTAAAATCTTGTTTTTTTTTTCACTTAAACATTTTTTATCATTAAAAATACTATGATTTTCTTTAAAATGTCTTTAAAAGTTGCCGTAAAATTTCATATTGCTTCTTTTTGAAATCGATAACATCTAAATAACAGTTTTCTGATTGCAAAGCAATTGTATAAAAAATAAGAAGAAAATTTATTCAAATCAATATATTTCATATCTCTTTGAAAGCTCTTGTAACTCTTTTGTTGATGTATACTTAAAACCAGTAGCACGACATTACTTCCTTTTTATTCAGTATCAGAAATCGCGTCAGATTTCCGTTTAGGATGAAAGAAATTCCTAAAGGTTTTTGATTGTGTATGTGGCGGATACACGCGTCGGTGGTCAGGGGACACATGTTCCATGAGTCAAAAAGTCCTGAAAATGTATATATAAAAAAGAGTTTAATACATATTTTTATAGATATTCTACCTTAAAACAAGGTTTTGTGACAAATGCATCAGATAAAATAAGTTTGGTTAATTTGGCGGAACACTTCCGTTGAAACACAATATCTTAACCCTTTTTGGTGATAACCGCTAGTAAAAAGCTCTTTTTTTTTTTCAGCTGCAGAAGAAACTATGTCCCCTTTTTTTTCAAGAAAAAAATAAAAATCATATCTGATAAATCAAGTTAAAATTGCATTCTTACATTTGCAAATTAATATATACATTAATTTTCAATTTTCTCTGTGAAAATGTATTGTATGTAAATTTATCCTTCCAAAGTACTTTCTAGCTTGAAATTTCAATGCTTTTTTAAAAAAAAAAAAAAAAAAAAAAAAAAACTCACGAACAAAACCTTTGTACATCATTTTCTTAAAAAAAATCATTTTCCCTTTTTGTAAATTTATCACTTCCTTTTCGTCTCCATATTGTGAAACTCAAAATAACATTTTTACTATTGCGAATGAATAAATTACCAATAAAGTTTTGACGTCATAAAAAGAAGAAAGGGTAATGAAGAGAATATCATTCACCCTTTCGATTTCGATACGTTTTTAAAATAATACACTTTTCTTTCTTGAATATTTTTCATAAATCGTTAGTTCGTACCTCAAAAAAAAAAAAAAAAAAATTATCATAAGTTAAGTTTTACTAAGTGTTGTCTATTCTTTAAAATTAACGCATATGTTTTTAATTAGAAATATTCTCTGGTTTATATGATTTCCGAATAATGAACAGTAGATCAATCGTTTTTGTATTGGAAGTAGTTATTAATATAAAATTGAAGTACTTAGTGGAATATGCGAAGCAGTGTTTTTCAAGGGATTCCATAGCCGATTTTTTATATCAGTTACTGCAGCATATTAATAAAAAAAATAACACATAGTGAAAACGTAACATTATCACATTGCTTAATATTTCATTAGCATCTAAACTCTAATTTTCTATTTTCTATATATAAAAAAAATATCTGTTATAACAAGGGCGTCTTCCACCTTTTTAGTTAGAGGACACCTTTAGAAGAAACAAGCTGTTTCAGACCACACATTTCATACACTGATACTAATTGTAGCAAATGTGAGGAAAAACAATATAAAATATAGTTATCAAACTTAAGTAATTTGAATTTTATTAATTCATGAAAATAAATCACAAGAAAATAACTTAAAATTAGAGAGATGTGTAACATTATTATGGATGCACTAATTGTTGTGGTTGCAATTTTCAGTAAGTTTTCAAGATGTATATTAGATACACTGGTTTCTCCAAAAGTTAAAGAGAAATTAGTAAAAATGCGATTACATCCCCGAAATTTCATTCAAATTATGCAATATACGTAAAAAGTAAGGATACATCACTATATGATAAAGCGAATTAATGGAGTTGTTGTCGTTTAACTGCATTAGGCATTTAACACAGGTTTTAAAAGAGTGAAGAAGCCAACAAAGAAGGAAAAATTGTATTAAGTGAAGAAACTATGATTCAAGTTGGCACGATCTCTCGCATTTTAGTATTCTCGAAAATTTATACATAAATATGATATAATAAAATTAAATGTTATTTAAAAATGCATTTGTCAAATGAAGTATTTATGCTCTTTTATTAATTTGAGTCGTGACAATGTATTGAATTCAACAGTTCAATAGCTTAGGGCTATTCTTTCTTGGTTATAAGTGATTATTGATTTAAGTAATTCACCAGATTAAAACAAATCGGTTAGATAAACAGGTCCTTCAAAATTCATTCGCCAATTGTCGAACTATTAGTCGAATAAAATGTTTCAATAAAATGCTTCCGCAGTTGATGCAAGTAGAAACTGCGTAGTGAAATTTCTAGATTTCCATTTTTTCGGGGTAAGTACTTGACATCACTTACCTGAAGAAATATGATACATGCCATTGGGCGACTAGAAGTGGGCCGCCACAATCAATTCAATGAGTAGCAAGATGGTTTAATGCATGTCCTTTCGTAATTTATACACTATGGTCAACATTTCTAAGAACAGAAGCAGCTTCCCCATGGTACAGTTGAAGATAATCTAGAGTTGCAAGTGCCGCTGATAGCCACTATTTGCTGCTTACTGCAAGAAGGCATAAAGCCCCTCTAAACTAACCCACCTCAAATTTTCTCTCATAACAGCCCCTAGAATGCTGATGTCCGTATGAACAAGGCGCTGAAGGCTTTACGAAAGAGGTTTGTATGCGAGACATCCAAGGTTGCGTGTACCCAACATATCACCGAAATGAAAGGTTTGACTGAGCACGTACACTTGTCAATTATAGTGGAAGACAACGGAAATCTGTGCTCTTTACTGATGAGTTTCAGGTTTTGTTTGAAAGGTGACTTAAAAAGTGTTGCTCTTGAAAAAGCCGAGAACCTGTTATTACCCTAGTCATATCAATGAAAGAGATAGATATGGTAGTTCCATTATATGAATGAGAGCAGGTATCTCCTTGAATAGTTTCGCTGACCTGTTTATCGTCCCAAGAGGCCTCGTTAATGCTCAGTTATATAGATACAACATTCTTTGTCTTTCTGTGAGTCTTTATTCAAATGCAGTACGTGATTCCCTCATAATTCTAGAAAATAATACTAGATCACACGAAGCTAGGTTGGTGGAAAATCACCTTCATTTGAAGATTATTGCACGTATTTGTTGGTCAGCAAGCTTTCTGGGTTTAAACCCGGTGGCAAATGTTTTGGATGCTCTAAAAAGACGTATTACTGCGCCTGCAACTCGTCAGAGTCTTCGGACAGTCTTCACGAAATAATAGACTTTGTTGCCAAAATAAGTTAACAAACATCATCATTTTCAGCAAATAACATCGATGTCGTGCTTGTATAGCTGTTAGAGGTGATCGTACTGAAATTGATCACCTTTTAAAAGGAGATACTATTCTTTTTGGTATGTTTTCTTTTTCTGTATTTTCAAGAAAAAAAATTCAACATGTTGTATTTTTCTGTTGAACATAATTCATGAAGTACTGTTTTAGCAAATTTTAATAAACTCCAACAAAATAGAAATTTCAAAAACCCTATGTTTCGGATTTTTCCTTAATTTTTGGAAAATAGGTTTTAGGTTTTTTTTTGGTTTTAGTGTTATTCATCGTATGTTTTATCCTTGAAAATAGCTTCTCATAATTATAAGTATTTTTGACTAGTGATGACACAAATAAGGCATGATTATGAAGTGAAAGATATTTTTTTCTTGGAAGGTATGTTTCACAAAAGCTAAAAAAACATGATTATGAAGTGAAAGATATTTTTTTCTTGGAAGGTATGTTTCACAAAAGCTAAAAAAACATGATTATTTTTTTAATTGAATATATATATATATACAGGCTGTTTTTACCATTATGTTATTGATTCAATCAAACTGAAACTTTTTACAAAAGGGAACAGAGCTGATAATATCATTAAGTTATTTTATTTTACGTTGTCAAATTACAAATAACAAAGAATATAATAAACTTATTTTCTCTATTTAAATTTCCTAACATTCTACCTTGGACATTCTCTGAACATGACAGTAGCATTTCTAAACTTTGATGTCGGGAGACTTCCAAGGCGCGAAGCTCCCTCTATTTTTATAGCTTCAACAGATGGCTTTCTTCTGATTGATGGATCACGAAGTGTCCCTCAAACCGTATCTTGTAATCTGTGATACTGTATGGCGATGATAGAAAGAATTTTGTGGAGAGTCAATATGAGGGACTGTTTTGCTATTAAATGGTAACTTTGCAGCCATGAACCCTTGGAGATGGAGACAATAGGAGGTGGTGTCGAAAGATTTAGGAAAGTCCAGATCTTGGTTGAGAGATGACGTTCTTTACTAGTAAAGAGGAGAGTGGCTCTATTGGCTCCCCACGTAGATTGAAAATTAAATTACGGTGTTATGGGTGGTGCATATGCAAAAGAGGAATACAAAATTTTTTTTCTAGCTTGTTAAGAAGTTTTATTTAAGTAATTATTTACTGTATTTATTAAATTTAAAACGAATCAGAGTAAACAGTTAAAAAAATTAAATGGAAATTTTGCAAAAGTTGGAAAATTAAAAAAAAAAATCCGTAGATTAGGAGCAACGTAAAAAATAGCGCAATAACTGGCAATAGCAATTGTAGGGAATGGATAAATGGTCCTATGTTATTTCTTCGTGATGATGTTCGATTTGTTTATTTAAATGAGCGGTCAAATCTACTTAAAATGCCAAATTTGCTAGCCAGTTTTCATAGCCAAGTTTTGGCATAAATTTTGTTTTGATTTCATGAACAGTTTCATTTTATTTTGCAAATCATAAAATATTTTTCACGTCTTATCACGACCAAAACATCCTACTTCCAAAAAGTGAATGATGCCCTCATAATCAGCATCCATAAATTTAAGAAATTCCTGCAATTAACGATGATTGTTCCTTATGGAATTCATAGCCTTGGTGACAATTTTCATGACGATATCCATTTTTATAGCTTTTGATCATGCATTTTCCTGGTGTACTGTTCAATGATATACCATCATACATAAATTATGGTATACAACTACATAGTTTTCTTTTAATTTTACTGACTCAGCCCTTTCAATTCTCATCGCTAGAATGAAAACAGTAGCTATACGAGATACTTTGCTAATAAAAAGGAAAGAAAATGTTTAAATGCATTTAACATTCTTCCACACACAGATACGCTTCTCTTTTTCTCTAGATTTACTCTCGTCCTTTCAGTGGTACAAAAGAAGTCACTACTTTAGTAATATAATCCCAGCCATCAAAAGTTCTGATAAAAATAGCCAATAGAGTATTAGTATCATCTCTAATAGTATTAGTATCATCCTTACTTTCATCTCTCTCGTCTCATAACAAAACATTTAAAATTATCAACTTTGCTATACAAGCCATTTTCAATAGATTTCCTTCATTTTTTAATTCGCCTGACTATAGTTTGATGAAATAAAATGATTTTAGAGTAATCTCCATTCATATCAGGGCAAAGTATACCTATCACGCCCTTTAAGTACTTATCTTAATAAACTCACATTCAGCATATGGCTTTAACTTTTAAAAATTAATTTTGCAACCACTTCACTTGTTTTTACAGCAGAATCCGTGTGAGTTGCTTTTCTATAAAAAATTTTCAAATAATAAATTATCTTCGGGTCAACTCGACTATTTACAATTGCTCAGTGAAAGCCGTTCCAGCGTGCCCATTGTTCACAAAGAGAGATATTTAATGCTTGGTAAAAGTAGGAACGGAGAGACTTCAGCGTACCACTTATTAAGCCGAGCAGTAACTACTCGCAAGAATGATAATTCAGAATAAATACATAACAGTATCCGCGCGAGTGGAGCACAAACATAGAGAGAAATAATTACAACAATTTGAAAACTGTTTTTTTTTTAAATCTATCGCAACTAAGTAACAAGCTAAATTCAAATTGTTTCTACTAATAAATTTATAAAAAGCAATATTTATGTTTGTAGTATTATTAATGGTATATTTAAGTCGTAATCTCATAAAGTTTGAAAGTAAACAATTTTTTGTTGTACTGCATTCACAACTGTCTTGGGCTGCACGTGGCACATAGACCAAGGGTTCGACACACCTAAATGAAACTTTTTTGAAAACTTTTTTTTTTATTACAGCTCAGTAAAAAGAGTTTTCCTTACAGATAGCAAAGGCAATTTGGATAATCTCTATCCTCCTAGAGTATTTTTCAAATAAGTCGTACTGCATTCTAGCAAATAAATAGTATTTTCAGTTGATATTATGCTATGTGGAAATGTGGAATCAGGAGAGCATTGTAAATTTCTGGATAGGTTTTCTAGGCTAACTCAATTTCTCTTATGAACTTTATGGTTAGGAATATTTTTGTCTGAAAAGTCTGTTAATCTGTAGGTACTCCGTTGTCTCTCAATACAATTTTTTTTTTTTTTTTGCAAAAATAAATAAATCATCCAGAAACTTGATTTTGAATCTTTAGTATCAAAATCTCCTAAAAAACGCAACTTATTCATGTCAAGAAAACGTAACTCCATTTTACCAACAATAATGTCAATAATTTCGTTATGAATTCATAAATACTTCGTTCTTCATTAGTGAATGAAATCATCTGTTCGGAGCCATTTTAGGTGAGGTTCATTGACAAATATCTCGTCAAACTATTTTCGAATATCTTTAATTCTTTAAACTGTACACCTATCTATGTATGAAAAGAACTTCGTAAATATCTTAACAGGAAAAGATTAGTCAAAAGTGCATTTAAATGACAAATAAACTTTAGTAGCTACAAACGTGTTTGCATCTCATATTTTACAATCATGAACTATGTATTAAAAAAAAGCCATTAATTCTTATTTATTTTTATAAATAATTTTTATGATCCTTAAATTATAATTACACAGAGTTACTAATACCATTAGAAAGCGTTTCTTAACCCCACAATAGTCCTGGTTTTGCTTCTCAGTAGGACGTTAATAATAAACCACTTCACTTCTACAACTTCTGCATAACTGAGAAAAGCTGAGACATTTTTGAAATGTTGGTCTTTCCAGTCAGTGACAAAATAGGGTTCATTTTCAGTTCTTTTTCTCAGAAGAATCTAAATTTACTTCTTGATTCAATTTGATGTTGCTTTAAAGCCTGTAGTACTTTGTAAATTGTCTCCGAAATTATACTCTAATTATAGAAATGTTTTATGGTTGTCTAATAATAATGACTTGCTAATATTTATAATAGTTCTTCATAAATCAGCAATAACAGTTGCCCCCCCCTCATTTCAGGGATTTTGATCATTATGACCTTGGAAAGATAATTCTCTTGTTTAGTTAGAAAACATGTCACCAGATGAGGAGACGCTGTTTTGGCCTCAGAGACCCACTTTGTGAAAGCAGAAGTGGGGGCACACCGTTTAAAATAATTGCATTCATTAGTTACCTTTGCATTTCAGAAAAGCTATAATTGTACCAGAAAAATGAATAAATATAAACTAAATAAAATAGTGACAGTTTTATTCAGTTTGTTTATTTTGCTAATTTCATATCAGCTATAGCTGCAAGCATATATATAATTTTAAAACCAGTTTAATAAAACAAAAATGCTTTACAACACTTTTCTAGAATTTTTTTTTAAATCAGATGTGAGATTGCTTGATGAGATTCTTTCACTCTTGCCAATTTTCAAGCAAGAAAAACCTTGCTCAATAATATATGTAGACTCAAAAATAGAGAACATTTTCTCAACAAATTCCTACATACCTGGAAATTTTTCAGCACACAGATTTGTAAAAGGTCATCTAATGTCACAGCATTAAACATTTCTTTCACCGCGTCATCTGACTGCAAGTCATTAAGTTCAAACTGCAGTTCTTCAGGTGCTGTGTCAATACAGCAACGATTGGATAAAAGCGATAAATAACGATGAATTTAGGCTCAATTTTCTTAGTCCTGAAATCTTGTGACCTCGTCCTACAAACTCTACAGATGATCCATAATCTTAGCATAAACACTTTTAGACACTTTCTGTTTTCCTAATAAAAGCAAATGACAAAAATTGCCTTCACCTGATTGACTTGCAAGTAGACCAAGTTTTGTTTTGAATAATTTTACATGCTTCCATATTTCATGTGAAAACCTCCCCTTTCCTTGCAATGTCACATTCAGTTATCAAATTCAATTTCTCAAATACATCAGCTGCAAACATTATCTCATATCTCCACTCCTCACATCCTATTTTTGTAACAAAATCGTGAGATATCTTCTTCGTGTCCAGAAGTAAGAGAATTTCATTCTGCAATGCTCAGACTCATTATTCCTCTGTCAAGCCTAAGCCACATCACAATATTGTGGTAAATTACGTTTTCATACTCAGCCTCCACATCCTCAAGAAAATATTTGAATTGTCGATTGTGTTGTTAACAACACTAACAATAGAATCTACCACATTCTTCAAGTCCAGAACAGCCTTACAAATGTTCTTCTGATGCAAAATGAAATGAAAAGACAAGATATCACTGTCTTGTGCTTGTAACTTGTTTTTTTAAAAAGTTTACCCATACATACGTTTATTCCACTGAGAGCTCTAATCCATTTGTTGTAATGCTTGCTATTTTGTTCCAGGACAAGCCATTTTTCTACACACAATTCACAACACACTCAAGCAAATCTTGACTAGCGGCTCTATCTTTCATTAATTTTAGAGCAAGTGATTCTCTGTGATGACGAAATTTTCATTAGTTTCAAGGATACAGATGTATAATTGGTTAGCGTCTTCATTATCTGGGCTCTCTTTCAGTGTCAAAGGAAAACTAACAAAATATTTGCTCGCATTCATCAGCTGCTCTGTGAGTTCGTCAGAAATTGATTCAATGGGCCGCGCTACAGTTTTTTTTGTCAATGAAATGCCTTCAAATTTGCTTCTAACCGCAGGACACAACGCTTGCACACTCAACTATCCACAGCTTAATAAACTCGCCATCAGAAAACGGTTTGTTGCGTTTAGCAAAGTTGTAAGCTACCATAAAACTTGCTTCTGTAGCACTATTTTGAAGAGTTGATCGCTTCTTAAATAATATTTGTTGCTCCTTCAGCTTTTCCATGCATTTCGCAGCTTTTATTCTGAGTTCTTCCTTGGTAAGTGTGAAGCCAAATTCACTATGTTTTGTTTCGCAAAGTTGTTTCAATTGTACTCCTTTAATACGACTGTCGTTTCATGACGCAATAAACACATTGCTTTATTCCCTGTTTTACTAAAGAAATATTTGTTTGTCCTTTCTTCATTAAAACACATGACGTTCATCACCTATTTTTCAGGGTTTTTTTTTTTTTTTTTGAAGTCTCATGGTTTCACTAAAATTGGAAATTTATATATTTACTGTACTTTTGTTGCAAACACAAAATGGAAATAATTGCTCATCGTACCTACACTACGCATGCGTATTGAGATTGACTTCCTAGCACGTAGTGGATGTCATCATTGAGCTATTAGCCCTGCTGCTCTTTTATCTCCTATCTGAAATTGTAGTTCAACTTTATTATTTTTCATGAACCCTGTGCAATAAAAGGATCAGTATATTATAAAAATTTTTCAAAGGCATTAATTTTAAGAATAAATAATTAATTAAAAAGTATTTGTAAGTGTGAATTAAACTTGAAAAAAAATTTATCGAAAATTTGAGAAAAAGTTATTCTTGAAAAAGAAGGAATTTACAGAGATTTTCAATTATGGCATTTGTCTGGGGGGGGGGGGTGAAGGAGATAAAATTAAACTGAGACGTCCAATCAGCAGGCAGTAGCTCAAGTTTTAGTAGGAGAGAGAACTATGGGGGCGATGCTTCTCTCTTAGTTCTTTAGGAACTAGAGAAAGTGTTAATTTAATTAGAGAGTGGAAAATGTGAGACAAATCTTCGATCGCTTACGGGAAGGAAAATCGTTTCAAGTTGCATTTTTCCGTCTGTTTTGGCGGACCACAAAAAAACTACAGCTGGCCACTATTTGCCCACCCAGAATTAGACATATTATTATTATTTCTCTCTAGTTGTTTACTTCTGTAATAAGCTTCAAAGCTGTTGATTAATATTACTCATTTAACAGTAAATAAATATTCTTAATTTTTCATAGGTTTTCAACTTTTAAATAGTGGATAAATGTCCTGGAGAGCTTTTTCATTACGAAATTTTGCTTTATTGAAATTGCTTATATCAGAAAACATGTGAAATTCCGAACACGAGTATCTGTTTCAAAATGTATACAAGGCAAGTAAAAACAAAAAAATTTTCTGATGGAAATAATTAGTTATTTTACATTCACAAGATAATGCTTTTTTAAAATGACGTGAATATTTTTTCATTTCCATGTCGAGAACAGGCTTGCGAAATGCGCTTGAGGACTAGAATCAAAAACGGAGCCTCTTTCAATACAAAATAAGGACCTCTAAACCCATCTATTATTCATTTTTCAGGATGATTTGAGATTATCTAACATTCTATTTTAAAAAAAAAAAAAAAAAAAAAAAAAAAACAAGGTAAGAATAGCAGATTAGTAATGTTAATTTAATTGTAATGAGGATGAATGATAGAAAAAGAAACAGTTGGTTGGTGAAAAGAAATGTGTAAACGAGAAGCGTTGAAGAAATCCTGAGTTTAGGACAGTTTATTTATTATTTTTTTTTTAGTTTTAAATTTAGAAACAATGTAGGTAATGTTGTAACTTGATGAATGAAATTTTTGAACATAATATTTAAAGAGATTATCCCAGTCCTCCTAATCCACAGATAGCACGACATTAGAAGTACTTATTAAAGTAATTTATAAGTATAAAACAGATGGATAAAATTGTATTGATACTTAAGTATGCATTTTATTATGCTAATTTATGAAACTAGGATGCTCTTAAGAGCTTAAAGTAAGATTATTCAAAAAAATCTTCTGTTCTCCTTTCATATGTTAACGGTAATTTAATCGACTAATTCTTCATAAAACTGACTACTAAGCTACAAAATAAACCGATATATATATATATATATATATATTGTCGTTTTAAACTTAAATGTTGATAGATACGTATAACTTTTCTGAAAATCATTTCTGTTGTGTGCAATGCGAAAAAATTTAACTAAGAATCTTATTGAACAACAATTCTTAGAAAATGTTCAACTCCATATATATTTTAATGCTCAAGTTTCAACATTATGTAATGTTTTTCATTATAATAACAAATAATGGTGTATTATTTTGAATTAATAAGCTCATCAATTCAAAATGTATCCATAAATACTTGATAAATTTTAATGTATACATTTTCTTCTTTGAATGCTGTCAAACACTTTTGCTTTTTGTACAGTTAATTTTAATAATAATTTAACATCCCATTCTCCGAAATTCTTGAAAATAAAAAGGGATTAAAATAAATTTGGTTTTAAAAGAATCAAAACGGCTAATTTTAGAACTTTGTAGAAGGACTTTCGGAAAACTAATTTTTCTAATGTTTTCTTGATTTTGATTTGTCAGTGATTTTCGTCTCTTAGGTCTATGTGCTGCATATCGCATTTTCTGGTTAAAGCATCTATAATAAGTAATTACTAGATGCTCTCTGAGAAATAAATTAATAATTAGATTTGATTAGTATACAAAGAATTATGCACCGAGATGAAGAAAATAATTATTAGAAATTTATGCTTTTAATTTTCTCATGAACCAATAAATATCGAAAAATTTGTTATGTAAATTTTTTTTAAAAAGATTATGTAACTTCTTAAATGTCTAAATTTATTATAATCTACTCTTAATTTTGCTGGAGATCAATAATGAACTATTTCAAAATACGAAGCGAAGTAAGTGATTACATCACAATGATTTTTTTTTACTCTTATTTTTAGTTATTCCTTTTTGAATGTTTACATTTTTATTCTCTATCGATTCTACTTATTCCAGCGAATATATATATATATATATATATATATATATATGTGTGTGTGTGTGTGTGTGTGTGTGTGTGTGTGTGTGTGTGTGTGTGCGTGTGCGGGAGAGAGAATGTGTGTTATAATATATATGTGTGTGTAATGATTTCACTCAAATATAGTTTCCTAATTTTCCCTATTCTTTGACTCTCAAAGTAAAGAGTTCATTCTTATTTCCTGATACCATTCCAATTTTGCTTTTAATTTATGCAATCACTCGCTATTAAAATCTGCACAATCATCTTGATCCCACGCTTTGAAGAAGTAGGGACAATCCTTACTAGACTTTCTATCTGCAGCTAAAATCCCTAGAAATCCCTCCATCCAATGCCACGTGATTTGAAGAAATTCTTGCATGTGAATTCTAATCAAGGAAAATTCCTTTCTCTTTCACTATAGCCACGAATGCTGAGACTACACCTCTGATATTCTCAAATGTGTATAATATTATTCACGGAATCTAATAAACGTAGCTTGCGCTTTATTCATCTCCATGTATTTGCCTCTCTCTCATTCAATAACAATAAACTTTACTCGGAGAATTAGAAGTACTTTTTCGAAGTTTACTTAAGTGCGCTATGACTGTTATAGAACTTTTTCTTTTTTATTCATTCATTAAATATATATATATATATATATATATAGAATACTTTACTTTAGACTTTAGAATAGTTTCGTTAGAATAGTTAACTTTAAAAGACGGCAACTTTAGAATAGTTTCTAATTTCGCAAATTTTTCAGCTGCAATTAGTGCAAACTTGCCATTTTGCATATAATAATTCTGTTTTCCTCCAAATGAACGGACACAGCAGTCCAATGGTCATGGTCACGAGATTGGGGTCGGCATTTTTTCTTTCTAGTCGTGGACTCGAGTCCAGTTGCTACTGGAGACCCATCATTTTGTGGGACAGACGCACGTTAAATCTTACGAAGCTCCCAGCCCTCCCATTAGCATGGAGTGGAAGTTTTGAAAGGAAGGTTCTAACTCAAGTATTATCCACATCATTTGATTGAGGCTCAAAATTTAGAGGTTTGTCACCAATAGCTCTTGTGTTGCGTCAAAGTGCTACGTCAATAAACAATCAATCAATCAAAAATACCGCAAACTGAAACCTGCTCTTGTTTTGCCTCCAAAGTTGGAAGTATATTGAAACTCTTTAGTTAATAAAGAACAGTGTTTTAATTCTTAATATGTCATCTGGAACTATTCAAGTTGTTCAAAATAAGGCCATAAAATAGTTTCATCAAAAGATTGCTTAATTCTTAACTTATAATGTAAATTTTAACATTAATGGTGCTGTCTGTGGAAATTTTAATCGGACAGTCAAAATTTCAGTTTTATTAAAATTTAAAAACTAGAAGCAAAGTATCGGTGAAGAAAAACGATATATTTTTAAGAATAAAAAACTGATTTTAGTATTTGATTATGTTTAGTTACCCATCTCATAAATGAGCATTTTCTACCAAGCTGGTACATTTTAGCGAAACATTTTACATTTTCATTCACAGAACAAGTTTTTTTTTTAATTTTTCTAAAATTTCATTTTTTTTCTCATTATAACTCTATTTTGAATTATTTTTATATACTGTTATTTATTGTATTAAGCTGAATTCTATCAAAATTGGTCAAAATCGTTACACAGTAGTAAAAGTAGGTCGGAATCATTATTTCAATAGATTCGATAACTCCGTATGCTAACATAAAAGGGCTCCGTAGCAACCGTTCTACCTGATTTGGGCTAATCTTTTTGTACTTTCAGTTAACGCTATGCTTTTAAATAACTTGCTGAGAAGAGCAAAAGAAAGTGGAAAGTTTAAACAACTTAAATGATAAGAGGAAAAGAGAGTGAGAGTAGAAATCTATCGAGTGAAACGGATTAACATATTAGTTTTTAGATCAAATTAATTGAAAGCAAGAAGAATCCAATTCTGTTCCCATCGTCGCTGGAGACTCAATGCGCGATATGTTGCCTAACTACCTCCAAAAATTTTCCGCATTGTAAGAAAAGACGCATTCACGCTTTCAGTCGGCACAGAAAAGCGGATTACTCAACTAATGGAATTTGAAGATAAAAATATGCATAACAGGAAAAGTTGCGATTATTACCTATTGTGAATAATTGCTTTATCCTGATTCGAGAATCAGTGCTTCGGTGTAGAAACTAGCATTCAAATTATATTGCATTTAATGCTTGTTATCGACATTTTTTTTCAGAATTTATTCTGGAAAAGAATTCATAAAACCTGAAAATTCTTATTTTATCCTCTTTCATTGAAGCTCATTTATTTTGAAGAAAAATTGTTCTTTACAATGAAAGAAAATGTGTATGAAAGCAATAATCCTGCTTATATAAAACAAAATTAAACTAATGATATGGTAATATAATTTTTTTTTTTTTAAAAAAAAAAAAAAAAAAGAAAGAAAAAGAGGAATTCAATTTTTATATAGTATGAATAGCCTTTCATTTTTAGTTATGAACAGCCGTTCTCTGATTAACTAGTAAAATGAGTGTTTTTCAATTTCATTTTAGGAAACTGTGAAAATAAGGCGGAATAACCCATATAATTTTCATACAAATATTTTATTGCGTTATGAATAGTGGCGTCTTTTAAGACGAAATATTGTCTACTACTCGATAAAAAAAAATATGACTTTTTTAATTATTATTTTTTAAATTTCTGTTCTTTGAAATTTTTATGATATTTTTAACCACATGAGCTTATGATCTTCTTAATAGGATACTTTATTTCTACACAAGGTTAAAGTGAATGCTATCACACTCCTATTCTTAAATCTTGGGGGAGGGGGAGTAAAATATCAATTTCCGTAGATCATAAGCTTATACGGAATAAAGATGTAGTGCAAATTTTAATAAAAAATTAGATCTAATTAGCTCTTTTGAATGAGTAGCGGCTTATGTTTCATCTTAAAAGTCATCAGTGTTCAATATGTTATAAAATATTGAGATGATAATTGATATGTTATCCCACATTACTTTTTCATGTTGCATAATTATCTTGAGAACAATAAACATATGAAATTTTATTGTTATCCCTCTTCAGTTTTTTAAAAGAAAATTATAGCTTCATTATTATTGCTTAATACTCCTTAAGTTGAAAATAAACTCGATGTACTGAATTCAAGTCTCAATTCAAATGTCAAATGTCAATTCAAATGGTTTCAAATGTCAGGAATCTGTTTGTTATTAGAAAGCTAAACATTTTACACGATTCTTAATGGTTGAGAAAAACTATGTAGAGTATATCATCAAATAAAATCTCAAGCCTGACTTGCCTTTCTAAGACTATTAGTCAATTACATTATTACTATATAACAATAATTATACTTAAATTATAATGACAAATTAAATTATGGAAATTGTGTATGTCTGAATTGCTTTAAATTTTATCATTTTCTGATAATTTTACTGAACTTGCCTTAGACTGTAATAATACTAAAAGTAAAATAAATACGATACTTTAAAAAAAAATTACATGAATTATTCAGTTACTATTATTGAGTTTTATAAGTAGAGTTGGATAATTATTGAGTTTTCATATGTATTGCTATATTAATGTTATCTATGTGAAATTTGGATGAGTGATTAAAAAAAAAAGCATAACTATTAGGAAAATTTTTTCAAAAAATTTCCTTGAATAAATAGTTTGAAAAAATAGCGTTATATATTTAACCATAAGATCAAAGAACGTTGATATAGATAACAGGACCACTTTTTGTGGAAGACTGGAAACTACACTGTTGTGATTTATTTACCTTCTGTTCGTGGAAGATGAATAAATCACAACAGAATAGTTTCCAGTTGATATTATCTAGTATAATAGGCTAAGAGAAATGAATAGACATTTGAAAAAAATAATAACTTGTTGCTAGACATGGAGAAAAAGTAAATAGTCATTGATAAGCGTAACAGGTGAAATCGACTGACATACTTTATATTAATTATTTTCATAAAAATGCTTATATATCGCTTATTAATGGATTTAAAGTATATTCACACACACTAATTAATTTCTATTATATTTCCTTCCTCATTTGGACTATTTGGAGTTCCACATTCATTTAATGAATTTTTTTCTTACTGTAGCATTTTCTCTTTCAACATATAATTGTAGATAAAAATGACTAAAGCCGTTTGTTAATTGGATAAATTACTCATCAGTATATTTTAAATAGTATTTTTTTAAAAATAGAATTAATTATATGTACAAGAGGAAACTTGAGCAAGGAATTTATAATAATTGTATTTCAAATATTTCAATAACAAACCGAAATTTTAAAACAAAAATATACTATATTAAACACTATAAAATACATTTTCGAAAAGAAATTGAAATTGAATGTTAAAAAAAGGAAGATATATAAGTATATTCATATTTAAATATTTTCATTTGAAATACGCAGACTCCCTAAATTAAGCATGTCCAGATAACAAACACAACAGGTGTTAAGTTTAAAACAATAGATAAATTAATTGATTGGTTTTACTAACGTCGTACTAGAAGCAACAAGATGGCTATTGGCGACAAACATCGGGATTTTGAACCTCGGTCAAGTTACGAAAACGACATCTGAGTTGTCACCCTACTCCTAACTTCCACACTTCGCCAATGGAAGGACTTCGAGCCTCGATAGATTTAACGGGCATCAGGCCCAGCTACACGGTGGGTCTTTAGTGATGCCAAGGCTCAAACCCACGACTCGACGCAAACCACCGGCCGCGAGCCCGTGACTGTGACCACTACGCTACCACAGCCAAGTTTGAAATAAAGCAAAATAAATAAATAAATAAAAGAGTGAAAATTGTTATTAGCAATTTTTAAGGTTAGTTTTGTAATATGATAAAAAAAAAATGTATTGAAAAGTAGTCCTCTGAATATAAAAAAGAACCATACGGTTTGAGCTGTTTACTCTAACATTTAAGGTATCCGCCTACCTTCAAAAAGGATTTTTTTAAATAATTGAAAAAATAACTTTTTATATGTATTATAGTATAAGATATGGCTAAAAACTTAAAATACAATGCAAAATTTGCATAAATTAATAATTGTTTTAATATTTCAGCTAAAAAAAATACATACAAATAGCAGTAAAATGGCACTTGTGCAAAACACCGAAACTGAAATTTAAATAGATATATTTCAGTTTTGT
This sequence comes from Nephila pilipes, assembly GCA_019974015.1. NCBI lineage: Eukaryota > Metazoa > Arthropoda > Arachnida > Araneae > Nephilidae > Nephila > Nephila pilipes. The sequence goes on along the minus strand of BMAW01002432.1, from coordinate 244,317 downwards.
AAATTTTATTACGATGAATTGAATCTAATTTAGGATTTGTGCTTCTCTCACAATTACAACCCTCAAAATTAAATATTTATAGGAAGTCGTACTTTAACATACAGAAAAAACGTACAAATTTGTGATAAGTTATGACTTTTATCACCAATAAAAGCAAAGTAATCCCATTATAATAATAAGAGAGGTTCAAGTCCTGAATTCACTTTCATAGAGTATTCCGTGAAAGTTTCATAACATTATATACATAACTGTTTTCAATACGATGTTTTGCGCTGAAGGAAAATATGAAAATCTTGATTTTGAGAAAAAGCTGAAAATACATTTCAATCCAGAAACTTACCTAATTAAATAAACATTTAACATTAAAAGGCCCCTGATTTGTAAAGTTCACTATCTGTATTATTTAAATAAGTTATCTTTTTTCTTCCTAATGGCCTTTAAAACTTTCCAACGCTTACATTTAACAGGTGTTGTATAACGCTTCAATTCACTGATTCGATTGTAATCCAACTTTTTGTATCCCTTCACAGTGAAGTAGCCCGGATTTTCAATGTTCAGCTTATTTAAGACTTTAAAGCAGCCTTGATGTCCTTCGTTAAATTGTATAGTTGCATCATATGCACCCAATTTCACAGTTTTCAAACAAACAAAAACTTCCTTTAGTATTCTTTATTAAATTACACCATTAAAAGATTTATTTGCATTTTGGGTTTTAGCAAATTCATCTTGCATGTTGGAAGATATTTTGATGGCGATATTACGTAAAATATCGATGAAAAACAAACATTAAAGTTCCATTTCCGGTAGCAGAATGCTACTTACAGTTCCAAAATTTGACACTGACTATTATTAAAATGCTTATAACTGAAGTACCATGTAAGACAGAAATAAAATTGAAACTGTTATAGAAAGTTAAGAAATCCGGCTTTAATAATAGACCGTAAATATAAAAAAAATCGACTTTTTGACCGAAAATTGAGTTTTAAAGGTAGGCGGATACCTTAAGTTCGAAGGATCGAACGATTCATAGGAAGGAATTATTCGAATGATTCTCTTAAAAATCCAATAAACCTGCTAAATCTTTGTATATAATTTAAAATTTAAGTTCAGGTAAAATGTGTTACTTGATAAATTTAAATAATATTTTTCGCTGAGAACAGTATTTGTACCTTTTCAAAAAAAAAAAAAACTAATTCCTAATTAACTATGAGAACTAAAATTATAAATGAGAGAATTAACGTTTTTTTGGTAATTAAAAGTATTTACATTCAAAACTTTTCTAATTGGTAACAACTTGTTATATAGCTTAAAAGTTTATATATATATATATATATATATATATATATATATATATATACACACCTAATGTTTTATGTGAGCATAAATATTAAAGAGGAATTAAATATACTAAATTGATAAGCAATACTGATAACTCATTTTGGAAAACAACATAAAATTAAATTGTTAAGTGTCTGTTAGCGAGTAAATATTTAAAATAGACATTAAGAAGTGTTTAAATTATCAGTTTCAGAGAATATTTATAATCACAACTCTTTTGATTGTGAATGCTTATTATAAAAATATGAATTTGTTACCCTTTAAAAATGTTCATACTCTTTTTGTGTACATACAATGGAGGACAAAAATTTAAGAATCCGACCATGTTTCATATGCATTTAATTAATTCATTACATCTGAAAAACCCGAAAAAATATTTTATTATTTTATTAAATATTTCTTGGTGTTGATTTATTGACTGATTAAGGATGTGAAGCAGCATTTCTGGGTGTTTCTTGCCTTATAACATTGATTAACTTTTATTTCGGGGTATTTTATTACATGAAATTTACGAAGATATTTGCGTTTTCCCGTTTAGAAGAGAAAGAAATGTAAATATAATGAGTCGCAAATAAATATTGTTTATGCTAGTTTTCATTTACAGTACGATAGAATGTTTTCGTCAACTACTAATAAAGCTCGTTATAAAATTAATGGGGATTTTAGAATAAAAATTATTTAAAAGATACAGAGATGCAATTATACAAGTATACTAAAATAAAAATCATCCTTTTACGATTTCGTCATGAAAATAAATTTAATGGTGATGTTTGCATTACATTTAGCAAGAATCGATATAAGAAGTATCGTAAAACTATCTATAAAATAACTCAGACATTGAAGAAACAGTATCTGGCTGTTCAAGGAAATAAACTTCAAGAAAATTTTAAAAAATTGATTAGTTTAAAAAAGAAAAGCCTAGACTTGTTTCATCTAAAATTACAGTAATGTTGGAGGAAAACTCTGAGTCTGAGCATCCAAAAACCAGCCGCAGAATTCATCATAAAGTCGGTTATGTTGAAAGTTCTAGGAAGGAAACTTTTATACTAGTAATGACAACAAGGAAAAAAGCTTACACAATTCACCGAATATTAAAATGAGGAACATCGTCTTTTTTTTTTTTTACTTTCTCGAAAGTATTGTTTTCAATAAAAGGTAAATTAACTTTTTTTGTGTGTTTCGATTGCAAAAATTTAAATTGGAAGAAGCCACATAAAGATACAGCTTGAAAAAAAAAATTCAAATATTACTAATTCTTGAAGATTGTTAGGATGGATATATGCTCTTAGTGATTGAATTTTATTATTTATTCTTATCAATAGAGAAATATACAAAAAGATGAATCTGGGAAAATTAAAAAATCTGCAGAAAAAAAAGGTTTAAAAACGTCTGACCACGAGAAATTATATTTATTGTCAAGAAGATCATACATTATGAATAATACCTGGTTCATTGTTTAATTATACTTCTTAACCAGAAGGAAAATTCTCTTGATCATACTCGAAATCGAATATATGTGAACATTTATGGAAAAAGTTACATGTGTATGTAAGAAAAAGGGAAACTTTGAGCTTCTGCTTTTGAAGAGTTTTACTTGAAGGATGGCACAAAATTTCGTCTGAAAAACATATGTATTTCATGCATAAGAAATTATTTTAAATTAAAGTTATCTTAGAAGTACATGGCAGCTTCTGGTTATAGATCTCGTAATTATGAGAAGCATTCAAGTGACGTAGGCGATTTTATACCTAAATCTTTAACTTTTGAACTGATACCCTCACGTGCCTATCTTCCACCTCACGCCTCGTTGGGACTTAAAAATCCATTTAAATTTAACATGCAGCAGCCTTCTTTTTTCATCATTATTGTCTTTAATAGGAGACTAATTTTAATTCACAACTCAGTTCAAACGTAGTTGGCTATGTTACTCGTATCTATATACACTCGGTTACAAATGCCCTTTCATACCAAATAGAATAAAGATTATGGCTAAAAAATAACAGATTCACCAAGAATATTTATTTCAGTTGAGATAGTTCCTTTTATTATTTGTAACATGTATAATTCTGTCCTTTATCTGATGATTTGATAGCCTCCACATTATGTTTTTGTCAAAAATATTCTATAATATTAAATTAAACATTTTTTTTTTTTTTTTTTTTTTTACATTATCAAGAAAATGCATTAGTTTTATTTTAAGAAAATAATGTATTTTAAATTATTTTGTTTGTGAATCATAGAAAGTAAGTCTATACTTTTCCATCAGTCTTTTAATCCTTATTTAATCAAGTTTTAAGTTAAGCCTTAAGTCCTTTAGTCCCTTTAAGTCTACACTTTTTCTATGATTTTTGGAATTATTTCAAATTAATTAGCTTGTCCAGTTTAGTAGAAATGTTCTATCACGCACAATAATTATATTTGATGATAAATGGGAAACAATTCTGCATTATTTAACTTCACATGTCAAAAAGTAGCTTTCTTCAACAATTTAAAAATATATATATAATTATTTCAGGTACACTTTCTTTGATCATTTATTATTATATTAGCCTTAATAACCGTGAATAATGAATAAGATTTGCGCCGCAATTTAAACGTATAGAACCATGAATTCAATCACCTCAAAAACTTGATTTCCTCCCTCGCTCATTGAAGAGTATCTTATTAAATTAGAAAATCTTTGAATTTTCTTTATACTTTTTTCAAGGTCGGTGAAAAGGTAGCATATTTATTTATAAGTTATTCATAAAGGAATCATTGAAAAACAGTATCGCCAAATGAAGAGAAAATGAGCGTTTCTAAGGTAACCCTGAATCACTTCATAACAATAGAAAGACGACCCTGATTAGGTCACAGTTCTTTTTTTTCTACCGCGTTAGATTCCAGGCACACATTCCAATTCCATTTCAAGGAAGAAACATAAACCTGTTTCCCCTCACCTTTGTAATAATGAAATTTTTAAAAAAAGGAGACTGAAAGAAGAAGGGAGAAATATCCTCACTTACGCTACAACTATTTGCCGGAAATGAAATGAAAAAAAAAAAAAAAAAAAGAAAAAAAAACTATTACTTTGTACGTTCTGTGTATTATAACCGGTGGTCAAAAATGTCAAACGTAAGAGCGTGATTTTCTTTTGGTCATGAAGAACGAAGAATAGAATCAAAACAAACGAGTGCGTTTCTAGGTCATTGTCATCTCGATCTAATATAATAAATTTGCTAGACATTTTTGTGAATAAAATAGTAGAGTAATATGTGGTGCAATACCTTTTAAGTTTAAAGCATTACGGAGTACTGAGAAGAATGTACATTTTTGCTTTTTTCAAAATCTTCGTTTAAATGGCCTTCGGATAAATCGCTGTTCTAATCTTAAAAGTTTTTTATGATTAGCTTTATTCTTATGTTTCTAGGTGTAAATTTTCAATGCAGGATTCGATTCGTTCCTCAGCCTATTTAAATTGATGATTTCATACATAATTTATATATATTTATTCATAAACGTACATACTTTTTACTTTTTGTATTCATTTATTCAGATATGTTATTTACTTTTTCTTCAGTAAAAATAAAATACGGGCCTTTTAGCAAGTTTAGTTGTATAGGAAAATATCAATTAAATCAAGAATCATTTAAATATTAGCACAGTCGAATACCAGCATTTTTAAAAAATTCCAAATTATCGTTGCAAGCATATTTTTTAAGACTTTTTGGCTTTGTATTTTGTAAGAGTGAACATTTAATGATAATCGAATAATATGTTCATTCGGGGTTCATCATGTGAGGATTTCGAATACAAGTAACAAAAAGATTGTCTTGAAGATTTCTAAATATTATCACCATATTTTACTTCGAAAGCCGTGTTTCGTGATTCTATAATAGTTGTTTCTTACTTAAATTCTTTATAGTAGATAATTCACCGTACATCTTCATTTCACTAATATCCAAAAATAGAAAGCTTACCTAGATTTATAAAGGCTGCCAAATTCCAGAATCCTTAACAATAGGTTTATGAAAAGGTCTTCATAAACTCTTCTATAGCCTGATTTATATGAATGTGGTTTTTCATAAAATTCTCGAAGGTAAGAAAATTCTTCTCTTTCACAAAGCATTTCTTCAAAGCTTCAAATTTCGTGATAGTTTTAAAACACTCTTTTTAAATTTAATTAATTAAAACACTGCAGATTACTTTAACTGCGTTTATTTTGAATTGAAACGAATATTTTTGTCAAATTATGTCTTTTACAATCATTATAATTTGTATTAAATTAGTTTCCTATATTTTAAAATCAAATAATTAATTGTAAAATTATTCATATTCTATATGTAATTTATTTTTTTCGCAAATTATCCATTGCGTCAGAGAAAAAAAAAATGAGTATGTAAATTTTTTTAAGAAAATCACCTCTATTTTAAATTTAAATTCCAAATATATAAAATTCCCAGTAAAAATATTTTACTTCAAAGCTATATTTAAATTTCGTATTCAAAAGGGGGGGGGATTCGATTTACCACATTTCGATAATTCTCCTTTATTTTATTTTGTAAGCAAGATACATATGTTTTTATTGTTATGATAATAATATCGTTTTACCATACCTTTTGCTAAAATACTTGTTTAGTTTAAATATTTATGAGCTCAGACTTATTTGCGATGTTAAACATAACGAAGAGAATGTGCCATGTAATATTTTAGCACTGAGCGATTCAACATCAAGTGTGCCAAATACTTTTATGATTTATTGTAAATGGAACAAATATGACATGGCAACAAAAAAATAATAATAAGGCAACGATAAAAAAAAACCTTTTTTTTTTTTTTTTTTTTGAAATATTCTGAAAAGTAGCAAAATATATGTTCATTTGTTCCAAAAAAATCAGGGTTTTCGAAGTAAACTGACATAACAAAGAAAATGACTTAAAATGATCTGTAATAGATGTTTAGAAAGCCATATATATATATATATACATATATATCCTTATACTATATATATATATATATATATATATATACTCATCATATATATATTATATATATAATGCTGCATTGCCGGATTACCGGCAATGCAGCATTACTGGAAAATCACTTTTAATAAATGGATCAAAATTTGTGATCCTAAGAAGATTAATTGAATACAGAAAATAAATAAAACTTATAAAAAACATTCATATTTTTAAAATACTTCATTTAACTCAATATTTTTATTGAGGGGTGGAGTGAGTGAGTGTGTGAGTGATTATTTTTTAATGTCGCACTAAGAAGCAACACGGGGACTATTGGCATCGGACTTCTCAATTTTGAATCTCGGTCAAGTGATGAAGGCGACACCTAAGCTTCACCTCCCTCTGCAAACGTCCACACCATACCAAGGGGAGGACTCGGGACCTCCACTAGTTTTAATGTGTATCAGCTCCGCTACATTGGGGATTCTTAGTGACTCAATGCTCATTCTACGAAAGCAACGCTGGTCGCACGTCCACGACTATGACCATTAGACTACAGCGGACACTATTTTTGAAGGGAGGAATACCACATCTCATTTTAACAAATACGTTATTGTGTTTAGATCAATGTTGAAGTCAGCCAGTTTTCCAAAAAAAATAAGCCTCTTGTTAATTTTCAATGTTTTTGTTCCATGAAATTCTTCACTCGAAAGAAACTATTTGCCAAAATAATATGAATTTTTTTTTTGCTTTCAGAAACTTGTTTCTTAAGAATAAGTAAAATATGAAATATCTCTTGTAAAAAAAATTTTTAAAAAAATTACAGAATTGAGTCTCATAATTTTGCGTAGCAAAAAATATAATAGTTACAAAAGAGTAGCCAACTTATTGCGTTTTCTTTAATTGCTCATCGAAGACGAACCATAAGAACCGTTATTCATTTTATTTATTGAAAAAAAAAATAGATTTTGGTTTGATTTCTATTTCCAGGAAGGATTCAGGATTATTTCGTTCAAATTGAACTCTATGGAACGTGTCAATGATGAATTTAAATCTTAAATGTGTACAACTGAACAGATGATTCATTTGGAGCACAAAATAAGTCTCAAGTGGAACTTTATAATCTCTCGATTTTGATAAGGTTGGTTGAACGGGAGGATTGTTCAATTTATACCCAGAAGTTATTTGAACGGAAATAACTGGGAATAAACTGTGATTTTAACGGATGCATGGAGTATTTATTCAAAGAATAATTTTAAATTGTTTTGTGAAAGAGCTCATATTTTTCTCTTGTGAAATGTCAGGAGGGAATTTGAAAGCTACCTTTTTCTTCGATTTATTTGTATAACTTTACATATATTACTTTTATCTAAGGTTACACATCGTGTTATTGGCAACGAATCTCATAATTTCAAGTGTCATAACTTGGACAATATTTGTGTTTGTGCTTGATGAATATTTGAATTTGGAAGTAATTCCATATAAGGATACCAAAATTCTGTTAGATTAAGTGCATTGTTGCTCTTTTTTTTTCAAGTGGCGTTCTTTAATGGAATCAAAATTCTAACCTGATTCTGATTGGTTTGCTATAATGCCCTCCACTTTACAAGCAGGATAACTCGCTTCCATGTTCTTTCGAAACTTCAAATTCATTCTGATGCTTTTGATGCATTAGTCATCAAACATTTAACCAACATTTTTGCTATGGTATGACTTTTTGAAATGTGTAAAATCATTATTCAATACGTTTTAAAGTGAAAAGATGTGAGGTATATATTTTTCGAAAAAAAATTTATTGAAAGAGAATTTCCTCGTTGCATTTGAAAATTCATTGCTTTTGTTGATTTTGTATGCCATTGGTTTGAATTGCTCATTGTGTGATTAATAATGTCGCACTTAGAAGCAGCGTGGTGACGGACTCCGTGATTTTGAGCTTCGGTCAAGTGATATGGACAGCATCTGAGCCCTGGGACTTCCCTCTCCAAACTTCCACACCATCTCAACGGGAAAACTTTGAGCCTCGGTAGATTTAACTCTTCACAACCACCCTACACGGTGGGTTTTTAGGGGCATCAGGGCTCTAACCCATGGCTCGACGGAAACAGCGAGTTCGCAACTATGAGCAATAGATTACCACGACCACTGTGTGTGATTGGAACAATCTTTTGAAAAAAATTTGAATAAATTTATTATCATTTTATTGGTAGCTTGGGGTTGGTAAATAAACGAGTAAAACGTTACAGTTCGCTTAATTTTTCATGCATTTTAAACAGTGGCTTTATAACGGACTTTTTTGAAAGTAAAGTAAATGTCACCGACCCCTTCTCAGAATAATATTTTTAAACACTTAAGTTAAAATTGCAATAGATAGCTTTTATTGAAATAAGTGAGAAAAAGTCTTTAGTTTTAACGAGATTACGAGTTAAATTTGATTCGTAATACACGTGTCCATGGGAAGGCCGTAACTGTTTATCTTAGATGAGAAAGTTGGACTGAGATTCCGTGCGTGACAAGGTGACACGTATGTTCTGTTAGACACCCTCCGATTTCATTTTTTTTTAAATTGTTGCATCAAAAATCCATATTCACAAAGATATCTGATTGCGAACAGAATTACTGCTTTCAAAACTCGTTTATTGAGACATGAATAGGCTTCTTGCAGTAAACACCAGAATTCAACAATGACTTTTGAATTAAGATCTAAATATTATAAACGTTTTACCCTGATATCAATAAGGGTCTGTACTCATGTCAACATCTTCGATATAGTTTTTTCTGCAAAGAAAATGATTGCGAATCTATAGGTCAAATTTAATGCCATAAAGAAAGAAATTATCTCAAAAAAATTTGTGCAATGTTTCTAGGTGTTCGCAGAGTTTTTTTTAAGTTGAAAAAGAGAGAGAGATTTTCTTATTACATCTTTGTAAGCCAATGTCTCCAAACTTAGAAAGTTCACAATACTATCAGCCTTTACTCTATTCTTCCATATGGGTAACTTAGTCAAGAATGTTTGCAATATTTTAAGGGCATTTATTATGGAGTTTTCACAACCTTGAAAGGCAAGACTGATATTCAAATGAACAAGAATATCTGCTAAGTAATCTTACCCCTCTATAAAATCCTTTTTTCAAAAGGTTCAGAAAATGGTCTGTTCTCTTTCTACAAGCCCTTAAAACCATATTTGTGTGGTAAAGATGCACTTCGTGTTCTGCCCCTATTTCTTGACAAAAACATTTTTAAAATGTGATGATTCAGTGCTTTGCTTTTGATAAAGTTGACAATTTTAATGGGTATCGACAAAAACTTTTTCATAATTCTTAAAAGAGTCTTTGATTTTATGGCATATTTGTGCAAAAAGCATTGAAGGACTACAACTTGATGAGCTTCATTTTTCACTATAAGAGCAAAATTAAACACATTACAAGCGTCGCAAGCGCTCTATCAGTGGAGAAAAAATGAAATTTTGCTTTGCAGTTAAGGCTTTTTTAATAAATTTTTTTAAAAAAACTTTTTATTTCTTTAAAATCATCGACAGCTTTTGTAATTTTAAAAAGATGTTCACAAAAATAATAATTCTTTAATGTCGTTAGAATGTACATAATGAACACAAGAACAAGATTTCTTTCCTCCAATTGTATACTAGATGTAAATGGGGAGACTGTTAGTTCCTCAATGACCTGCAGCAAAATATTACATGACATATCAATCATCAATGATTGTATTAAATTATTTATCCTTCCTTTGTTCTAATCCATAAGCTAATTCAACCATTTCGAAAGCCTAAGTTTTTACTAAAAATTTCGTTTATATTTCTATTCACAAGAACATTTCCACACACAAAAAAGGAACTTCTTTGATTATTGGAGATTTGACATAGAGGGGATTGATCTGTCTCCCTTTCACAAATAAGATCAAATGAGGCATAGTCTTCAAATACTTCCTTTTCAAGAACATTTAAACCTTAAGAGGGTTTGTAAAAATGCAAAATTATTACAAAATAAATAAATCAAGACATAAATTTTGTGATTTCACATATTTTGCTTACTTTTTTTGCTTTTTTTTTCTTCTTTTTGTTATAAAATGTTCAAATTTACGTTTATTGATTTACACGTATGAAACATTGTGATTATGAAGAAAAACTTGATTGTAACGAAATAAACGTTAACTTAATTCACTTTTAAGTTTAACTTATCACTGGACAATCAAAGTTATGGTAACATTAAGTTATGGCTAAATAACTGTGTTTTGTTCACTCACACAATTGTTTGTATAGGATACACACTAATGAATAATGTATTCACTAAATCGATTATTTCGACTATGTGATTTTATGTGCATGCGCGACTCTTTGGGAGTTACATGAAACTTTTTCCTTTCAGTTTTATCTACACACGCTATTCACACATTGCGCGCCACGTCATTCCTATATGAATGACGGAAAAATTTAAGAGAAAGTAGCGTATTAAGTTAGTGGATATAAAAAGGAACCAAAATAACAAAATAAAAATAATGCCGTAACAAAACGATTTCCTAACCAAAAATCATTGGAGCGAAATATGCTAATATATTTACATGTCGCCTTAAGATGCGTCAAAATGGACCTCCTAAAATCGTTCCATGACCCAAGAGGTCCGTGATCCCAGGTGAAAAAAAAAAACTCCATTTATAGCGAATTCCAGAGTAATCACAATAACCTTAAATAAATAAAAAGAAAATCAATATAAAATGAAGATTTGTTATCTAAAGTTATTAAAAAAATAATGTTTTATTTGTAAGCTGGAACAAGCTGAGACGGGCAAACAGAAACCTGTGGTATAGTTCTGGTTTTTAAGTTAATCATAGTGCTTTCACAAAATATATAATTAACTAAAAAACATTCAAGGCTTTCCCCCAATAAAGGTTTAAAAACTTATTCGCATAATATGCTATCCTCATAAGTACTTTCAGTGAGAAATTGTGAATTATTTTTCAAAGAATCAGTTTTAGGTATTCATACATTCGAATTTTCATTTTTCTAGAATAGCTGTTAGACTCTGTTAGTATAATAGCAAAATCAAAAATTTTAGTCTACATCAGGACAAATACGGCTGTGTATAGTTGGAAAGATACACCCAAAGTATAAAAAGACATCAAAGTCTTCTCATGGTAATGAATGGAAGTTTAATGCATGAAATATCATTTATCCGGTATTATCTTCGAAATCCGAAGGTGGTACTTAAATTTATGAGTTTCACAATCAACTGTTCATTGTACAGTTCTAGTGCTATGTTTGTTAATTTTACATTCTTTTTCAATTTTGCTTGTTTGTGTCTGAAACAAGAATTTACTAATCACAGCTAATATGCCTCGTAATTTTGAACTAAAGTTCGATGATGAAGTGACACCTTAACTAGCACCTCACTTTTCATATTGCCCACACCAACGCAAAGACATCGAGTCTTTTCACCATACACGATTTTAGTTTGTATCTAGTGTAATGTAAAATTTAAGAAGATTATAATTTGATTTTGAATTATTTTCAATTCTTCGACCTTTTTTTCTTTTGCAGTTCTAGTTCTAAAAATTCAATTGTGATACCTAACATCGGCAAAAACAATTTTTCGAGTCAGTTTCAATAAAAAATATCCTCTTTCGCTCAAATTTCAATAATACATATCGTTTCCTAAATTGGAAACGATATTCTTTACATGACCATAAAGTTTCATTAATTGATTGATATTAAAATCTTAAGAAACTACCACATACGAAAAAAACTGCCGTAATTAAGCTTGTTTCAGTCTTCTCTTTCAGTTTAATAATAAATTAATTCCTTCAAAATTGATTTTAATAGTTAGGGGAAAAGTCCTCTGGTCCACTTTTGTGTCGTCTTACTGATTTTATTTAGTTGATGTCAATGATTTTATCATACGCCTCCTCATTTACAGTTTGCATTTTAATTGCAACCTTACTTTTATTTATATTTTTATCTTATCAGAACTCTGACTAAAAGCAAAGGCGAATGAAATGAAAATTATGAATGAATTATTGAGAAAACTCGGCAAGAACTCTATTAAAACTTGTGGTATCAATGAAAAAAGTCAAAAAAGATACATGTATAAAAATTTCTTAATAAATGTTATGAAAACAACACCAAAACAATTTAAAAAGCTCTATGCAAAGATTTGCAAAGAACAGATTTAGCCATCCAAGATGCGCTTTTTTTATAATTATTATTAAATTACTCAATTAATTATAAGAATTAAAATAAACGATGAAATATCAATAAATGGACTATAATAAACTTTTCCGATATTGAAATTAAAGGAAACGATAAATTATTAAATTGATTATTATATAAGCTAAGTGTAATTAAAAGTGAAGCAAACGTAACAAAATTGAAAAGTGATTTGGTCCACCAAAACGCACCACCTAAAATAATAGCCTCTTGAGTGGGTAAAAATTATCTCGTTTAGCCACCCAACGGGCTATTGTTTTAGTTGGATCCATTTTCTCTTACCAGATCACTTTTCAATTTTTTTTAGCTTTTGCTTTAATTTTAATTACATGTAGCTGATATAGTATTCAATTTCATAATTTATCGTTTGCTTTAATTTAATTACATGTAACTGATATAATATTCAATTTCATAATTTATCGTTTGCTTTAATTTAATTACATGTAACTGATATAATATTTAATTTCATAATTTATCGTTTGCTTTAATTTTAATATCAGAAAGGTTTACTATTGTCCATTTCTCGATATATCATCGTTTACTTTAATTCTTATATTTAATTAAATAATTTAATAATTATTATTTTTAAAAAAGCATACCTTGGGTGACGAAATCTGTTCTTTGCAAAACTTTGCATAGAACTTTTTTACTTTATTTATTTTGATACTGTATTAACTCAATAGTTATATCAGTGATAATAAATAAAATAAACTGGTTTTAAGAATTAAAAATTTACTTTCGTACCAAAATGCTACTTTGTCAGCTTTTTTTCCTTGATAAGCATTATTTAAAAGTCAATCTAAACAAAGTTAAAGTTATAAATAATAAAAATTATAGTTTTACTTTTATTCAGTTTTATGAGTATTTCAATCCTCTCAAAACCAGTCTTTTAGTATTTGTGTATACTTAATATTACTAATTTTTCTATAGCAATGAAATTTTTTCGAACTCCAAAATACATTCAATTCTTGAAAGGTATAAATGAAAGTTGTCAAAAATATACAAATAGAATATGAGGTTTTTCCAAAAAGTTTAGTCCCTGGGTTATTCTAAATTTCGTGAGCATTAGATGACAAGGAATTGTACTTATTGCTACTAATTCACGGGCCTGAGATACAGTTTCTAAATAAGAAGAAAGTTAGTTTTCGATATTCATATGGTATAAGCTCTCGAGAATTGAATATTGCCTTATTTCAGCAGCTTGTTGCATATTTTGTTATAATTTTATGACTCATATTCGTAATCTGAATCAATCGACAACAATATTGCATTGGCTTAGGAAAGGCATAGATTCTTATTTACAAATAACAAATTCTTTCTCTTGGTGACATTTCTTTAAAATGAAAATACACTCAACGACTAATAAAATTAGGAAGTACATGCTACTCCCCACTAATATCGTTTGAAGCCTCTTCTGCCTTTGAAGACGACAAATATTCATTTAGGAATTGACTCTACAAGTGTTTGAAACCATTGAAAACCATTGAAGGGAAACATTAGATAAGGCTAACGAAATTGGAGCTCTTAATTCCCTCAGACTAAAAGAAGGTGTTTTTAAGTTTTTAACAGACCTTTAAACCTCGTCCAACAAATGCCTAATAAGGTTGAGATCGGGTAACTGAGGGAGCCATTGAAGCTATTGAAACGCTGAATCATGTTCCTCAAATCAATCTGAGACAATTCTATCCCGATGGCAGAGTGCCTTGTCCTACTGTAAATAGCCATGATTATTAGAAAACAATATGGCCATAAACGGTTGTGCGTTGTCAGAAACGACGTGGAGGTAGGCGCTGGCACTGTAACGGATGTTTCCAATGGAACTAAGAAACCAATATTATGTAAAGAAAATGCTTCTCAGACCATGATTCCGCCACCCTCCGCTTAAACAATTGTCATGCAGCTTGCCGGATATATGGCCTCTGGCTGCTTGTATCATACTTGAACCCCCATTCACCAAGTGTCCAATTTCGGCTCTCTGTAGCTCACACAAGCTATTTTCTACAGTTTTGCAATAAAATCAAAGGAATCTTGATGGCCTCTGGTAATTAAAAATATTTCGTTTTATGATCCGTCTTATAGAGCGAACGGATATAGTTATACATAGTTGTACAGTCCTTATGTAATAGGCAATTCTTGCTTATAGCCCAGAGATTCTATATTGGGTTGATATTAGGAGAGTTAACAGGCCATTCCAATGTCTCAATTTGGTTCTCATACATGAATTTCTTGACCATTTTGGACGTACGGCATGAGGTTAAATCCTGTTGAAAAATCCTTGTTCCATCAAGGTATCGTTTCTTTAACTCTGGAACAACCGTTTTATTCAGAATAGTAACATATTTCTGAGAGCACATCATACGGTCAACAGGCTGAAAAAAACCAACCTCATTATAACCGAAGCAACCCCAAAACGTCTTCTTTTGAAGGTGTTTAACAAATCTGCTGATGTACAATCCAGAATACCTTTCACCTGGCGATCTCCGCAAGTGTTGAGTTCGCTGGCCTTAAACAGAAGAATAACTTTCATCGTTAAATAGCACTTTCCTCCAATTTTCGACTGTCAATTTATTATATTTTAACATCCACAAGTAGCGTATTTTCTTCATTGGTTGGGTCAGAAGCTGTTTCTTCAGAGGCCAATAGGCTCGCCGACCAGCTGCAAGTAGAAGCCTTCGAACAGTAGATGAGCTAATATTTATTCCATGCTCTTTTAAATCTGCTTAATAGAGATTTAGAAGAGCACTACCACCACTAGTCTTTCAAGGGTATTTTTACATTGTGTAAGTAGAAAAGTGTCACTTTTTGGTGTTGTTTTCTTTTTTCGGCTACATTTCCCTCTCCGCTGTGGATATATGGATCCTGTTTCTTTATATTGTTTTATGATATGGCTCACAGTTGCAATACTAACGTCACCTATCTTCGAAATCTCTCTATAAGTCTTTGACGTATGTTCGGAGAGAGTAATAATCTTTGTACGAATTCGTGGCATCACATAAATCTCTGACGAAAGCAAACTCTCAACTGATGTAATCCTCGTTGGAGCTTTCATCTACGTAAGTTCCTGCGCATCTGCTCTCAGAACCCCTCTGATTAGTAAAAAATGTTACTTGGCAAAGGATTTAATCACCCCACTCATATTTTAACATATTTTAGTATGATTGCTGAAGAATAATAAGAATGATTTTAAAATTCATGAAAAAATATTTTGTTTTAATTAATTTGCACAAGGGTATATATTCATATACGACTATATGTCCTACATTCTTTACATTAAACGTACAGAAGATTAATTTCATTGCTTATGCTTATTATTAAACAATCGAGTTAGAGTTGCTCTGTATTGAATATAACGCAGTTACATTTTTCATCACAAATGCACTTAATTATGAAAATTGAGAAAAAGTTTGAAACAGGCATTCCATCTAGTCACACATGCATTTAAGTGACTTAAGGCTTGAAACTGCGTCAAAGTAATTCTAAAATTCATATGCAACCTGTGTAAATGAATTTCAACAATAATTACGAAGTTGTCTATATTGTTTGATGGCGTGTAAATATTTTGTTGATGGAAAAAAAAACAACTAACAAAATACTTAATTTTTACTAAATAAAAAAAAAATGTCTTTTGAGACCCATTCATTTGTGAAATTGTCACTCATTTGAACATTGTTACATCCTTTTCTAAAACAAATAAATAAGTAAATAATACTTAAACATTAAATCCAAACTCAAATTATGTTTTCAAAATAATTACTCCACCACAAACGAGTCATTCAATTTTTTCTTGAAATTGGTGTTAAATATTACCTAAGTATTATGATTAATTTTTGAAATTTCTCTAAAATTTCATGCTTAGTTATTTTTAGTAACTGATACCAGATACTCATACAAATATGGGTGAAGCAATGAACAAATTACAACGAATAATTTTCTAATCTACTATCTTATTTCATTTGCTTTTTAAACTTTGTTATTTTGTGATTTGCTGTTTAAAAATTCAACAACTAGAAATAAAAGAAAACAATTCTTAATTTAGAAAAATTAATAAATATTGCAAAAATAACACTTATTAATCTAAGAAAGATTACAATGCTTTTCTATAACATATAAATGGGATTTAGAAAGCTAAATAACAAAGAAATTTCTGGAGCAGTATCTCATTGGTTATCACATGAGTAAATCAATTGGTTATCTGATGTTTTAGAAGCTTATTTATGTAAGTGTTTTTTCACTTGACTAAGCTCCTTTTATATTGTTTTCTCCTGATCAAGTGATAACTCTTTGTCAAACAAAAATATTTGACTTATGACTACTAATCCCCCGATAATTCACCAAAAAATTTGCTCATGTAAATTTCTTAGTTAAAACTCATTCTTCTCATTAAAAAGTTTCGGAGAGTTTTCATAAGAAAAATTTGACTTTAATTAAAAGTTCATAGATGATAATATATATAATTTTGAAAACTTGGTGAAAAAATCAAATTCGAAACTTGAAATTTTTTTATTTTTATCCACATTTTTCAATTGAAAAAGAATTAAAGGAATTTTAAGTACTTAAAATAATTATATTAATTTGGATGTGTTGAAAATTAATGCAAAGAGCTTTTTGGCTTTATCTCCATGCATATTAAATTTAAAATTTATTAAGAACTTTGGAAATATTGTATAATTTTTGTATATTAGTACTTAATTGCACCAGTGCATGAGAATCGTGATTTTCTTTATTTCAACAGTTTTTGTTGCACAATTTTTAATCCCATTTTTTTAAAGATGTATTTTAAACCTTTTTTTCTCAGAAAGTAGGAGAAAAAAAACCAAATCTACAAAATTATGATATATTATACGAAAAAATTATAGATCTCTTTTAAAGGTAATTACGTAATTGGTTGGTAATTGAAAATTGCAGATTTAATTTCATTACCAAAATCTGAAATAGCATCTGTAAAATATAATTGATATGTTACAGTGTTTTACTTAAGTCAACATATTTTAGACTGAAAAATAATTAAAATGTATTACCAAATTTGCTTTTTATTTGATTGAAATTATTATTTTCTAATTACAGAAAAGAAAAAAAAAAAGAAAAAAAAAAAAGAAAAACCTTACGATTTTTCCATTATATCGTTTGAAATTTATAAGTCCTCCAAAATAGATGTTCTAAATGCGCTTTTCCTTTGTTGTGGTTGGACATGTTGAACATTAAGTCAAGAGATTAATTAAAATTCCACTAAAGCTATATGATAGTCTAAACATTACAACCTTACGCATTAGGATTTGAGTTGTGACTTGAAGTCGAAATAAGCATTTTCTATTGCAGATGAGCATTTGTCCATTGAATAAGGAAATAAAAATTTTGAAAAATTAATAAGCAAATGCGCAAAAAATATGTTTAAATCTATCCATAAAATTTTTAAAATTACTCATTATAAGTAAAGGCAAGTGTAAAATCTAGATAATGAGAGTAAAAATATCTTTCAATAAACAAAATGAACAAATGCAATTATAATGCAAAGTTTTGCAAAGAACAGATTTAGGTACCCAAGGTGTGTGTTTTTTATAATATAATTACTCAATTAAATATAAGAATTAAAGTAAATTATGAAATATAGAGAAATGGACAATAGTAAACTTTTACGTTATTAAAATTAAAGGAAACGATAAATTATTAAATTGATAATATATCATCTACATATAATTAAAATTAAAGCAAACGATAAATTATTAAATTGAATATATTTAAGATAAATGTAATTAAAATTTAACAAAACGATAAAAAATTAAAAAGTGGTCATTCAAGCCAAAAGTGATTCCCTTGGGTGGCTAATACCTTCCCCGTCTATTTATGATATTAGTACAATTACGCCCTCAAGTACAATATCAAGAATATGGTATACATACAGCAAATTATTAAAAGAAGAAAATAAGAGGAAATTGAATAGAGATAAGCAGAGGTGATTCAAAATTCTCACTGAAATAAATTTGGGAGTTAACATTTCATAAGTTATAGTATTTTCATTACATCTTAATTATTAACATTTATTTGCTTACCACTTATATGATTATTACTTAAATCTTGCTTTATTTTGAATGAATCGAATGAGCATTTTTTGCAGTTGCATTTCTTATAAAATAATTTTTCTATAATTCTATTGATTATAGTAAATATTTAGTGGTATTTACTTCTGTATAATATAACCATATGCATATGTTTGGAGATTACAGATTTGATAAATCCAGATCCTTTGTTCAAAATGTATGTATCTTGCTTGTTGATCCCTAAATATAAAGCATAAAACAATGACTATAGTTAAGTATGAACGAGAAAAACTGTGACATGTTATTTCATCCTTAGCTGTTTGATTCTGAGTTGTTATGTATTAACTGTACAATATTAGCATCACAGTCATTCAAAGAAAATGAATCAATCTTGAGTAATGTTCTTGAGTAACTCACTCTTATCCAATTTATATAACAAATGTTTAGTTCCATTAGATTTATTCATAACTTTTTCTTCTTCAGTTTGCTTTCAGCTTATCATTCTTCGAGATTTGAAAAATAATGTGATCAAGTAATTGGTTCTTTTTTAATTAATGCAACTTTAGAGTTACATAACTTTGACAGCAATGGATGCAAATACGAATTCTTTAAATTAAACTCACAAATAATAATTTACAGATATATTTAACTATCACATCGACAAGCCTAAAGTTGGGAGCTACTGAAATCACGAAGAAAAAATCTTGCTGGTAAAAAATGTTCTACCTTCTCGAAAAAAAGTCAACGTCAAGACAAAACTGGAAAATATGTGTACAATTAAGTGTTCGAAATGTGGAAGAAAGTAGACACAACTGTTTTAAGGATATCTACACAATACTTAAAATAATTAAAATAAAAGCCAGCAGTTTCTAAAAACTACCTCCCATGAATTTATTTTCCATCCTCTATTAGTTATACACGAATCCTTCAATAGCCAACCATGTTTTTGATCTAACCTTAATCTTCTTAAAAATTTATCACTAGAATGCTTGATCGAATCGTAAATTTTATTTTTATATTTAAAATAAATTTTCTTACATAGCTCAAAACCTCAAATTAAAAACAATTACTCACGAAGTAATTAAGAGATGTATATATATATATATATATATATATATATATATATATATACATATATATATATATATATATATATATATATATATATATATATATATATATATATATATATATATATCTTTGCTTTTTGTTACATTGTGCCTTACAGAATTAACAAATTCGACTTCATATTCATAAAGCTGACGAGCTAGTGAAAGCAACCAGAATTCTAGGAATAAAAAAATAACACCTTTAAAAATATTTTCTCTCTTATTTTTAAATGAAAGAGTTCAGAACTGGATATTTTAATGTTTATAATCTTAAAATACTTTCACTTCTATATTTTTCGAAACAAGAATAAAACACCCAAAGAATTAGAGCAATGGATTTGATCTTTTTACTGTATTGTTAAACCACGTGACTGGTAGATCTAGTCGAGCGATTACCATTTTTATACATCCGATTTATAAAACTGTGCTGCATTAGTTACCTTGAGTGGAATTTAAGTCCATAACTTGTGCTAGTTTTTTTCATAATCACTATTGTCTGAATTTGAAGAGGAGAGGAGATGTTTATCAGTATATTTGTGTCCAAAGTAATCTCGGTCAAAAGTCTATCACATACAAGATGATTCCCTCGTTCTGATGCTGTCAGATTACTATAAAGCAAGATTACTGCTGAATTTCCCCAATACTAGTTGGCATCTTATGGATGAGAAGAACAAGCACAACTACAGTAGTCATGTACAAAAATCTGCTAATAACAAAAGGCTTTATTGTAATAAGTGGGCAGGGATTTAAGTTAATATTTTGAAAATAGCCATGCATGAAATAAGTAGGTATTTACAAAAACATATAATGAATTGTACATGATTCTTAATTATGATTAGAATTTCTGGTCTATTAAGTTTTATTAAATTTAGATTCTAGATGAGAGTAAAGTTTGTGATATTAAAAAAAAATTGTACCATTTTTATAGATTGGATACAAAAATTTCAAATAATTGATTCGAACAATATTGCTTAAGAAAAGATCAATACATAAGTAAATAAAAAAGATAAGGAAATTTTCTCAAAACCTGACGTTGCAATTTTTTTTTTTAAATCTTTCTGAAAGAGTGAACATACTAATATTACAAATAGCAGAATAACACATACGTAAGTCCTGTAATACATTATATTATCCATTCAAACATATCTGACAAGGAGTGATTTAAAATCCATGGAATCACTTAATAGATATTCATTGTTAAAGAATATCTTAGGATTTTTTGATGGATATAGGACAAAAGGAAAAAAAATAGTCTTGAAGCAAAACAGTGAATAAAATTTCACGTTAAAGGTGGAAAGAATTGTTACAGAATTTTGGATGCTGAGATTACAATCAGATTTTATTTAATAATATAACAGGATTAAAAAGCAGAGACAATAATTTCATTTTTTAATGATTATACAGCCCTTAGTGATGTCTTTCTTCAGTTATAATTCTTTTTATTGTTGTTATTAATCAGCTTCTCATTTTCTAGCAGACAAAAATAAAGTATTAAAAGCATTTTTATAAATTTATATTCTTAACCTATGGGTCTTTTTTAAAAAAAATTCCAGTTATTTGCTGAAATTAAATATTCTAAACGGACCTTTAGAAAATAATTTTCAATTGCATTACCTGACTTCAAAATATTTTAAAGAATTAGTACAGTTAGTTTTCTGCAAATGAAAGATAAAAATAAGTAAAAATCTATATATTAGAAATTCTTGCGCTTCGATTCAAAAACTGTTTTATAAAATTCAACGCATGTAATTAAAGTACAATATTTTTGAAATACATATTTAAATTATTCTCACTTTCAAAAATTATTTAAATCACAATTTTAAAATATGAAATAAAAATTATTTCTTTTTTATATGTAAAATTTCAAAGAAAGCAAGTATAATGTATTCACTTAAGAGTATCAAAAACTACCGCGTGATTCCATGAAATCGCTTTAAATTAAAGTGTGTGAATTTGTTGTTTGTTAAAAGTATTTCACACCGAGAGAATTCTTTTTTTAAAAAATAATTATCTCCTTTTAGTAATTTTATAAATAAAATACTTTGTTATATGAAAACAATAGTATCATAATGAGATTTTTTTTTAAAGTTTTACTATTCTTGTTCTCTTTAACAAACTACCAATCTAATGACTGGCAACAGTTCATTTATCCATTAACTTGACGGATCAGCAATGATTTTAAGTTACTTTCTTTAAGCTGTGTATGTGTGGCTAAAATGTTTAAATTTTTATTTTTCTCTCTCTTTCTTGAAACAGTGGTGTTGAAGAGTAGAGATAATTCAAGAATAATTTTCTGTGGTTTCTCTATTTTTGACCTTCAAAAAATATGTGAGTTTAAAAAAAAATGTAATATAGTTACAAAAAAAAATGTGCACTATATATTTGATACTTTTAAGATAATAAGTACTTAGAAATGTATAAGTATGTTTAGATTGAATAATTAGAGAAATGATTAAAAGTTTTTTCCAAAGGAGGAGTTGTACATATTACATTAATAATTTTGATTCATTTAATAATAATAATTTATGTTAACCGATAAGCATAATTATTTTTGCATTTTTTGTAACATTTTTGTAGCATTAGTAGAAGTACTTTTGCTTAAAAGAAAAGAGTTATGAGTAATTTTTCTACACAGCAGCAGTGATTCTTAAGAAAATAAACTGTTATTAGTTTAAGCCTATTTTATTAAAAGAGTAATTAACTATGTTATTATTATATATGTATGTTGTTATATTAACTGTGTATGTTGTATTTCAAATGAAATGTTATTATTCGTATTTCTTAAAAGAATTTCCATTTACGTTGTTTCCTGACCTGAAAATGAGCGAAACTTTTCAGAAAACGAGAAGATACTTTGTAATGTATAGAAAATGCCAAAAATATCAAATATTTTTTTCCAGTGTAGATGCTTTCTGAAACTTTTTGATGGCTTCCATATTCCCGAATATTCTGCACTTCGCCTTCTTCGATAAGTTTCATTTTTTGTCAATTAAATCCATGTCTTTCACTGGATTCTTTCTTTCAGTTGTTGTACCTTACCCTTTTTAGATCTATATACCCTTTTTTTTTTTTCGGTAGTATGCCTTGCAAAACTTAAGTTTTTTTAAGTTATTTTTTTCCCACCTTTCTTTATCATTTCTAATTTTTAAGTAAATGTAATTATTTTCATAGGAAAAATGAAACAGATTCTAGGAGACATCAGATAATTTAAAAACTGATAGTACACTTTAAAAAACCCACGGAGTAAACGCTACTGTAGCTATTGAAATGTTAAAGCTATCTTGAAAGTTGACTTACTTTGCTTTAAAGAATACGAGTTAAGGTAGCATTTTACAAAAATATTATAAACGAGCATATATTTCGCTAACAAATAAATACTGGAAATAATGTAATCTATTTTGACGAGAAAAAAAATTGGTGTAATAATTTTGAATTTGCTGTATTTCCCATGCAATCTTAAAGCAGATAATTTTCAATTAATATTAGTCAATCAAGTTTAATTAAGAAAAATTTGTTTTTTGTGCTAAGGAATTAAAAAATAAAATGATATACATTTTTAAAAAAAACTTTTTTTTCCCCTGTAACTATTATAACTGTATAAAAAATTTTTATTTTTCATTGGTCTTATTTTAATATTTGAGTCAGTCGGCATGTAATGCATACATAGAGATTTATAATCTTGAAAGGCTAATACGAATTAGATATGGTATCCTTAATATCATTTCCGCATAACAATTTTTTTTTAGTTTAATATTAAATTTTATGTGCATAAAACTGTATTTTATGTTCCTATTACTTCGTTGTTCAAGCAATGTATATGGGGAATTATTATTTCTTAACTTCTATTTTCTTATTTTTTTAATGTAATGTATTGTTCTACTATCAATTTTTCAAAAAGCTACACGCTTTTAAACTAGCAAGTAAGAGTTCCGTTCTGATGGAATCGAGATCATATTCCAGACAGCAATAAATAAATAAATAAGTTCATTGAAGTCGAAAGGTTAAAAGCTCCTTACGAACCATTCTTTCAAAAGCAATGTTGTGTATCACACTACCTGTAAAAATAAAACAAAATTGTTAATTATCCTTTTGAAATAACCCTTTTTTTCAGCGTATCGACTTTTTTTTAAATGCTTTAATGAAAGTATTGAGAGACGGAGATAGACATTCTCATCTGCACAGTAATACAGTTTGAGAAATTTAAATATATGATACAGCAATTATTTCTTATCCATTAAATGAATAGAAGAATAAATATTCTAATTCCGTGATTTTGCTGAAAATCCCTAGAAAAAAAAATTATAATAATGAATGCATGGATATTTTGAGTTGAAATGTTGAAATCTAAAAATGAGCTATCTCTATAATTATTAAAAAAAAATTTCTTGAAAACGAAGAGAGGGAGTATAATTAATTTTATTCAAAATTCAAGGCAATCCATGTTACAAGGCAAAGACTTTTTATTGTTTATATCCAGAATTTATTATTTGCATATACGTAACATAAAAAGCTTTCTTTGAAATACGATTTATTTTGATATGGGTAGCGCAGTTAGTTTCTGGTTTTACTAATTTAAAAAAAAAAGAAAAGCATGTAATTTATGTACTTTACCATCTGTAATTGTATATCTTCCTGTGCAAGTTTTATGAAATAATTAAAATATATATTCCAATGCTTAATTCTCAAGTCTATTTTAAAGTTCCTAAAGAAGAATTGGCATCCGAAACAAAATTTTATCATTGACTTTGGAATTAAAAAGGATGAGAACAAAGTCAAATATCGTCGGTAAAGCCATTTTCGGTAAGAATTTGTGTATATTTTATATTAATTTGACTTTGTAATGGAAGATCAAAACGACGATACAACTCGGATGACGAAGTGAAAGCTGCAAGCCAAGAATGGTTATCGGGCAGTGGACGTGATTTCTTTGCAAAAGGCATTGAAAACCTTGTACCACGCCTCGATTAATGCTTAAATAACAGAGTTAATAAGTTGAAAAGTAGATTTTGAATGGAACTTTAATATAGAAATGTGCCATTGCAAAACCTATATCTCTGTCTTTACCTTTCATGCAAGCGCAACCAATCCCTTTGACCAGTCCTTGTGTGTGTGCATACATACATATTACATATTATGAAGATATATATACATATTACATATTATATTATTACATATAACACAATGCTACATACATGCATATACATACATATTATTATTATTATTATTACACAATGCATATATACATGCATATTACATACACGCATATACATGCGTATTATTATTATTACATACACATACATATTATTATATATATACATATTAATGCATACATATGCATATTACATACGCATATATATTACGCATTATTATTAATATTAATATTATTATTGATGACATTACTACACCCACATACATGCACACACACACGCATACATACGCATACACACACCCACACATATATTATTATTATTATTATTATTACACATACACACACATATTATCACCTATTACACATACGCATTATTATTATTATTAACGCATTATTATTACGTGTTATTATTATTATTATTATTATTACACACATATTATTATTATTACACATTATTAATACCTATTATTACAAAGTACATTATTACTTTTCAACGCATATTATTACGCACATTATTATTATTATTATTATTATTAATATTATTATGCAGTACACACACACATACACGCATTATTACGCATACACGCACATATTATTACGTTATACGCATTGCTGAAGTTATTATTAATATTATTATTATTATTATTATTATTATTATTATTGGCTGCCATTATTAATATATGCGTATATATATAAAAGGAGCGCGTGTGTGTAGTAATAATTAGAAATGTAAAACTTTAACATAATTGTTCTAAAAAAACCATTTCGCACACAAGTATAAAACACTCTAAGAATATCTCTTCGGCTATCATTTACATTAACAGCCTATTCAACACACACTTACAAGCACAATAAGAAAGAACCGATGTTGATGACGAAAACTACTGAAAAAAAAATTTTTTTTTTGGTTCGGACAAAAATAGTGCAACTCCTGTTTGAAGCAAAAAATAAAGATGACTTATCAAACGATTTTGTCAGTTCTGAAAAATATCTGTACAAATATTCTGAGCTGATGCCCGAATTAGAAATTCACTTACAAAAATGTAGTCAAGTGGAATCAATCATCTTTCATGACAACTGAAGCTGCTAAAAGAGATTTAAACTACCAAAAATAGAGCTTAGAAAATAAAATGGAGATGCAAAATACCAATTACGTTTTGGGAATAGTTTCAAAAAGTTGTCGAAAGTTACAATATTGATAGCGATAATAAATTCCAGTATTTAATCCAGTATCCCGGTAACAGAGACTGTATCTCCAAGACAATTCCTTAAAAGTTATTCACAATTCTAGCTCCAGCTACAAAAACGCTATCGATAAGTTAAAATCAAGTTTTGCTCGCGACAAATTATTTGTCGAAATATATGCACAAGAATTAGTATTGATTTAAATAACGATGTTGGACATGCTGGATCAAATCACAAAAGATAATAGTGTAACATTGCTCAATCTGTACAATAAACTAGACGCACAACTAAGATATTAGAAACATTGGGTGTAAAAAGGAATCTGTATGCTGTTATGCTGTATCTCTTGTTAGAGTCTGCATTGCCAGAAAAAAAAAATCTTCAAAGTGAGGAAACCTTTAAGCTCTTTTAAAGAAAATGTAGTTCACTCTCAAGACTTGAATTATCTACCAAACTTAAACTTAAGTATTTAAGTTGAAAGTGAAGCGCGTCTCCAGTTAGCCTGAACAGGATTTTCGAGTGCCAAAGTTAATACTTATCTTGTAAGTGGAACTGCGGCTCGTATTTATGCTTGAGATTCAAAGAAAATGTGCCACTGGTGCTACAAAAAATTTCACAGTTCATGTTATTGTGATAAACTATATTCCTTTTTCTAGAAAAAAGGGAAAATATAATTAAGATGAAAAGGGGATGTTTTATATGTTTTTGAAGATTGGTCATAATGCTTACCAATGCAACTGTCCAATAAAATATCTAATTTGTAGTCTTAAACATGTTACTTTAATGTGTAGAAATCTTCAGAATTCGAAAAATGCCAAATAAGATATCAAGAAGAAAGAATGGAGTCTTGTTGTCAAATAGACGAAGTGAAACAACTTTTCGATAAATTGTGTAGGTGAGGATCGTGAGCAACAATAAGTCTGAAACAGTTTGTGCACTTTTTGACACCGTTGTCTAAAGATCGTACATCCGGAAGGACACAGAGAGGGAAATGATTCTAGACTCATTTCTCAAAAATTATAACTCATCTTCTCATCAAGAGACGATAAGTTATAATTTTTTAGGGGGTTTTGAAACTAGAGAATTCGAATTCCTAGTATGGATGGAAAATTCAAATGTGATATATCTGTTATGGATGAGGAGAAGATTTGGGACCATTTACCAAAAGTCAATTCACATACTTTTCCTAATGCTCTCTTCGAAAGAAAGGGATATAATTATCAGACATTGGATCAAACATACCTGATTTCTGTCAAATCATAGGACATTGGATCGGAATTTTAGGACCCTTGATAGGACCAGTCAATACTTAGAAAAGAGTTATAAAAATAGTTCAAAAGTAGATTATGCTAAAGAAGAGAAAATCATAAAATATATGTGAATAAAATTTAAGTAATACTTTAAGTGTACTTATTTAAGTAATCATCTCATTCGAGTGATTTATTCTTAACTATCTTCCTCAAGATATGGGAGAAAGTTCCCATTTCATTCAAAGTAGTTTCAGACTATTTGTTATTGTATTTAATATATTAGAAACAGTCTGACGATTTACCTTAACTTAATATATTATGTTCATCTTTAAAAACCACTTTCCTTTTCTGCTAGACTCACAGTAATTTAATTATAATTGCAGTTTTAGTTCTTTTTGATAAATTTTAAGAATTCCAAAAATCTTGAAACACGCTGTGTATAATAGATAATCGTAACAAAGTATAATGTTAACTTGCTATCGTCACATTATATTATTGTGCATTCTCTCACCTCATTGACTGCCTTGATTACATATGACCTCTTAATAATCACTGTTAAACTCAACAAAAAAAAATTAGACGTTAGCTCTGTTGAATCGATACAAAAGGGTTGAATCCCACCACTGAACATAAGACAATGCTACTTACAGTTATTTTGTCAGTTCTAAATTATTTTTTATTTCATATGAATGAAATGTACTATTATATATAAGTAAGTCGCTTAAGATAATTTCTCAAAGTCTAAATGTTACCTGAATTATTATGTGAAGTATCAATGTTTCCAAATTTTATCTACGAATCAATCCTTTCCGGAGATTCTGGAGATACAGATGAAAAAAATATTTTTATCTAAAGAGCTTTTCAACATACAGGCAAAAATTAAGATAAAATATTATATCACAAGTATTGTCTATACGAAATCTGAGAACATCGATTTCTACAATTCTGTCTACGATCTACGATAAACATTTTTGAAGACATTCATTAGATCATCATATTGAACGAAAATCGTATTCATTTCATGCTATTTTTGAATAGTACATATTTTTGGCTTTCCAAAACAGCTGTTATTTTTTCTTGGATAATTAACAAAATCAAAATGTTCGGGAATTAAAAAAGATAATTATAATAACCGAGTGAAATTATTGAAAATGTTGGAAGAGGGGATTTAATTGTCTTTTACCTAACTGTTACGGATGTAAAATAACATTTTTAATACATATTATTAACAATTTTTTGCCATACAATGTATGTGTTTTAGTATTTGTACTTTTAAAGAAACCTGGCAACTAATTTTATAATTTCAATTTAGGGAAAATGTATTGGTTTATAAAACAAGTAATTTTAAATAATGGCCAAGGTAGTCAAATAATCATGGCATCGAACTCGTAGTTGAAGATATTTCAATGCAGCCGCGTGTTCCACCATTCCATGTACCACCAAGAACTAATCATGTAAACAGCCGATGGATGTCAGATCTATAAGAGCTCACATTGGTGTGGCGTGAATGTAGAAAGCGGTGTGCTAACTCGGGTGTTGACCTCATAATCTGACTGCGGTTCAAAATTACGAGGCGTAATGGTTGTGGTTAACAGACCTTTCTGTCGGGCAGAAACAGATATAGCCGGAGGCGTTCACTATGACCATAAAAACTATTTCTAAACTTGAAATATGATAACTAAAATAGTTATCATCAGAATCGTTTTAAAATTTTACCAATTTGTTGTATTCTAGTGCTTGCAATAAAAATATTTTTATAGAGTGGTAATTATTACTAATTTTACTCTAACACTTAAAAAAATTAATTACATAAAAAATGTTAAAAACTGTGAATCATGTCTTCAAACTCATGTAAAAGTTTTGCTTTTGTAAGCATTTTTATTTTTGCGTGTTTCAGAAGTTAATTTCGACTGAAATTTAATTGAAAAATATAATTATAATAAATTTAATTACTGTGCTTAAGACTGTTGGGACTAATTTTAGATACCTTAAAAGTCTCAATTCCAATAACTTTGCTCAGAGATTTCCTTTCTTAGACTGAATCGATGGAAAATTCCTTCCCTAAACAATCTCACTCTGAGCCTGAACTACCCCTCATTTGACCAAAGTAAGGCAGAAAAAAATTCCTAAAATATGTTTCCTTACATTACTAATCACCACATGACATATGAGTATAGAGCTGTATTTCGTTTACTGTCCAATGAAGTCAGAATGCGGTTGTGTGGTACGATTTGCCCTACTTATTATGGTCTTGTCCTTGTATTTCGGATCCCACGCAAACTGAAAACTTGTTCTCTTTCTCTCTCTCTTAAAATATCTTTCAAATCCTTACATTTAAAGGCTAAGAGGTTGCGAATACAGAACTTCTTTTTGAAACCTTATGCAAAGTACTTCAACAGTATAGTTAGAGCATTTAGAACTTCCAGTATTTATACTAAAGAAAATTGTATTTCGCTTTTTTGCGTAAGAAAAAGGAAAACATTCGATTGTTTGTAAAAATTATACACACAAACACGCACAGAACTATTAAATTATAAACTTTCAATTAATTTTATTGTATGCATTTATACCATACGATAACAATTCCTGTTCCACAGAAGAAAAATAACAAATTTTAAAGGAACACTAAATAACTTGAACTTATACAAAATACATTTTCAAGGAACAACAATAATAATACAAAATGAGCATAGGATGTCTTCTAGCAGTACCATATCAATGCGTTGCCTCTCCTCTTGTAAAATGTGAGGTTAATTAATCTGAGAAATGTTAAAGTGTTTAGAAAGAAATTTACTAAATGCTTTAATTTAAAACAATTGCACACAATAAAATGACTGTACCTCAAACATAAAAAGATGTAGAAGAGGAAACATGTATGAAATTAATAAGGAGTATATAAGTAAAAAAAAAAAGTTGGTTTTGGCGTATTTGAGGCGATGAAAAAGTAGGCGGTATCTATCCTCTTGTTTTTAGATTTCAAAATTACAAAAAGGGGCTAACGTAGAAGCAGTTGAGAGAAAAAGGGAAGACATCTTTTTCTCTTGATGAAAATTGTTACAAAAATTATGCGAAAAATGTAATGTTTTTTCTGCAGTCATAAATGGATCATAGTGATTGAGAAAATAATAGGGAAAAAAAAAAAAAAAAAAAAAAAATTGTTACAAAAAAAAATTTTTAAAAACTATTTGTCCTTAAAAATTAAAAAAAAAAAAAAAAAAAAAAAAGGCCATACTAAAAAGGCCCGTGAACACACACACACACACACACATATATATATATATATGTGTGTGTGTATCGTAGTAAAACTAGTTAAATTTTGTTTTTTTTTTTTTTTTTTTTTACAATTTGCTTTGAAAAAATCATCAATATGTGCTTATCCTATATTCGTAATTCGTACAATATATAAAAAGAGGAAGTTTATGTAATAGTGTATGTAACAATGGAAGAGATAAAGAATGCAGATATAATTCTCACAAAAAAAACTTAATTTAATAAATTTATTTAAACAAAAGTGTTACAAAAGTCAATTCAAAGTAGAATTTTAACAGAAATGATGTCACTTGTGCTCTTTGATGGCATTAGAACGTGATGTTTAATTCAAATTTCTGTTTACAGCAACAGCGGAAAAAAATATAAGCTCCCTGTAACCTAAATAAGAAATGCTAATTACCAATTTCAAGTCGGAATTAGACTAAATAATGATTTTGCCCTCCTACGAATGGGTGCAATTGCTTCTAAAATTGAACAAAAAAACATGAGAGTAAAACAACTTTTTAAATATATTGAATAGAATTAAAAATTTTAGATTTAAAATTAAATTTATTCCGCATCAAATATACACTCAATCAGAGGTATATACATATATGTATGGTATATATAACTGGTATATACACACATGTACATACCATTTTTAGTAATAGATTATATACTTAATTTCAAACGATATTTTCAGCTACTATTTGACTGTAAATTAAGCTCATTTATTTCTGTCTGTTTTTTATATTAGTGTGAATAGATTTCTCCTTCTCTTCCCGATGAATTGACATATTTAATACATATATTAATTTTTAATTTAACGGAATATTTTTTAGGTTGTTTGACATTATAACATAATATTTTTTCATTCGGGAATTTTGTTTGTTTCCAGATCCGTCTTGAGATTTCCTCGAAGGAACTTTTAAATTCAAATGTGTGTCAATTATACTTTCCATCACTGCTTGACAGATTTTTAAACTTAGGGAACAAACATTAGTATTGAAAAGAAAGGAAGGAGAAGTACTGGCTATATGTCAATTGTATTAGAGATGTTAATGAGACGATTATAATGTAATAGAAGAAACAGCCTTTTTTAATCCATTAAAAGGCACGACAACTACAAGAAATTTATATGAAGCAATGTAAAAAACGTTAACGTGATTTTCTTTGTCTCTTGCCATCATATCTGGTGCTTATCATCATATCTGAATGTGTTATGCAAAACTTCCTCAAGACAGAATTTTATTATAGCCATCATCACCAATTTCAGGAATTTCTTAAATGATTGAATGATTAGTATAGGATAACATATACTTCATAGAAATGAGGTGGCTCAATCTAGGCCAAATGTTAAAAAAGATTGCTTGATGTACTTAATGAAATTATATGACTTATAATTTCGAATGCAAATTCTAAAATGCAAAATGTGTACTAGAACTTAAAGATGCCAACCGGCTTGCAGATTTAGAATTTTTGATGCATTTTATTTTGATGCTCTTTTAGGGCTCTCTTAATTTCCATACCTTCCCATCATGAGGATTTGGAGCCTTAACAGATTTAACTGCATCAGTTCCACTTCATGACGGGTTTTTAGTAGCTTGCGACCCTGACAACTCAGCAACAGCTGTCACTCAATTTTCATTTTAAAATAAGAATCATATACACAACACTTTTTTATTCAATTTTTTAACTTGTTTTACAATATATTGTGGCCTACATAAATCTGTGTCAGAAAAAGGCACTTCTTGAGTAATCATTTACAACAGAGATACAGGCAAATTTTAGTTTAGTTTTTATTAACGTCGCACTAGAAGCAACACGAGGGCTATTGGCGACGGACCTCGTAATTTTGAACCACGGTCAAGTGACGAGGACGACACCTGAGCTGGCACCCCCCTCTCCTAACATCCACACCACGCCAACGGGAGGACTTTGGGTCCCGAACAGATTTAACGTGCATCAGCCCCGGCTACACGGCGGGTCTTTGGTGGCCAAGGATCGAACCCGCGACTGAACGAAAACCGCCAGCCGCTATCCACGACCTTGACCACTAGGCTACCGCGGCCCCCAGAGATACAGGCAAAGATTTAAAAGGGAAAATACGAAGCATGTTCCGAAAGTAGTTTCGTCATTTTTTCACAAGGAAAACTTATTTGTATACAAAAAATTAACCATCGCATCATGAACTTTACACTTTGCACTATTTTTCGACGTAGTCGCAATTGACATTGAGACATTTGACGAAGCGTGCAATCAGTTTGAAGAAACCACTCTGGTAAAACTCCGCGCCCTGCAATGCAAGGAATTCTCGCACAGCTAGCTTCACTTCAGCATTGTTTTGGATGGGCCTGAGCACGATTAATACACAGTATGGACACCACGCCTGACACCGTTTTGCGCACGCCTATTCGCTAACACCAAGTCCTGTATTCTAGCAGTGTTGTTTTAATTCGTAGGTGTAGAGGGACGCCCACTTCGATTTTCATCCTCCACACAGTGCCTTTCTTCACTGAACATGCAACACCAATGTCTAACCATTTGACGAGACATGACCACTTCACCATGCACGGTCTGTAAGCGTCTGTGGATAATGGACACATCAGTCCCACGTCCCATTCATACCGGATAACAGCACGCCCTTCCATTACCGACCACATTGTCAGTCATGTCCCGGTAACGTTGGTCTGCTGTTACTCTCTTTTATTCGTCACTCTGCACATGTGTCATTCCTCCTTCACTGACGCTACTATCGTCGTTGAACCATCAACGGATTGGGATTCTTATGGTGGTTGTTTGTTTCATCTGGTGTACCATGTATTTTTTCAAAAAAATTACGAAACTTATTTTCAGAACATCCTTCGTATATAGTTTCATTCTCTCTCTCTCTCTCTCTCTCTCTGTGTGTGTGTGTGTGTGTGTGTCTTTTTACTATTGGGGATTATTTATTTTTAGATTCATCTCGAGTATGAAGCTCTCCTTCTCCTCTATAAAATAAAAGTACGAAATTTTTTTTAATGTTATAAAAGTTATTATTCAATAAAATAAATCAAAATAGGTATTTTTTTACTTAATATTTTGAGTACAGATCTAGCTCATTATCTCTCTCCTATCGGAAATATAAAAACAAATATTTAAAATTTTTCTTTTAAAACATATACCGAATCATTATTCTGTTAAATTCATAATAAGAATAAAACTATCTCGTTTTTTATTCATTTATCCCTATATTTCTTCTACTTTATTTAACTTTCGGCTTTTCCCATACCGATATAACTCATATTTCACAAAGATATCCTACATCAACAAAATGTCCATTAGATATCCAGTACACTTTCCGCGCTTCAAATAGATATTTATCAGATGTATATATTGTATAGGTAGATATATATTAGTCTGTAATTTCTGCAGTTTGTCTCGAATCATTAATTGTAAATTAGGTCAGACATGAATTGTTGTGTAAGATGGGGATGTGTTATGTTTATAAACTACTATAAAATCAAACTATACTTTTTTCAAAACCTTTTCAATAAGTTAGAGAGTGAGGAAGACGGATAAATGTTCATGAACGATTGCTTAGGAAAACTTTTAAAATGTTCATGAACGATTGCTTAGGAAAAATTCTTTACTAATTAAAAATGAAGGTTTTTTTTTAAATACAAAATAGCTCTTTCGTTTGATGTGTTTCAGAATTATCAAATTTTTTCTGTCATTATATCATCCCTAAAAAACCTTACTCGAACAAAAATAATTTACTAATTATTTTGTGAATAGAGCATTTTTCATTATTTTGTGAATGAGTAATATTTTTCATCATCCCTCTATTTAAATACAAAACTACTTTCTTATGTAATTCGAGAGAAAAAAAAAGAAAAGTTAGTTATAAAAAAAAGCTTCCCCTTTTTCTCATTTGTGCAGCGATCGGTAATCCCAGCTGCCCGAAAAAAGAAGAAACATCGTAAGTAGAATCAAGCTCGCCAATTTGGCATCGTTACCGCTTATTCCTACAGTAAATGTACAAACGGCGACAACCAGACAGATGGCGATGGATGGTGAATAACCTGCGATGATGCGACCAACGAAACCTGTTCACCTCACCTGTTGCTGTTATCCTATGTGTCTAAAGAAGCCATAATTGTTGTAAAATATCGCTATTTTTTTTTTCTTGTTTTTTAAGTCGTGAAATATTTATTTGATTTCATACATTTTCAACAAATAGCGTCTGTGGTTACGTCTATCATTTTAGGAGAAGAATTTCAAATGAGTTTAACAAAATGAATGGAATCTCAGGATGATGTGGTAACGGTTTGTTAAGCGGCTAGTTAAATTGTCGTGAATGACTGTACTAAAGACTGCATTAAAATGCGGACCGATTTAACGAAACGTGTCTTAACATTTTGTACATTTTTCATATGTTGTGGTTGCTTAGCTCTATTGTCGGCGGCTTTTGCTACACAAAGATGGATTGTCGCGAAACCCATGAAGACAGGATTACCTGCAAGCATAAGTAATGCTACAGCAGGTGATAATACAAAATTCCGTGGCGAATTGTATTTCGGTTTATTTGAAGGTTCGAAAACATTAAACTATGGATTCGGCGATAGAAAAAGCCATATATGGAGTAAGTATAAGTTTTTCTGATTTGAGTTGTTTTGATCTCTTGCATCTCTTGCTTGATCATTAAGCATTTTGTACAAATTCTACCTGTCAAATTTTTTCCGATTTCCTGTTTGCTTGATGATCGCATGGCTACCTAATAATATAAATGTCTTTGTTTGGTTGGAATGCATAAAAAAAAATAAGAAAGAACGATTGACAGATTATATATTGTTTATAAATAATTTCGATCGTTGTGGGCATTTAATTGTATCAATCGGCATTTTTAACCGTTTCATTCAGATATGCGCGATTATACAAGGTAACAAAATGGTTATTAAAACATTTCATTTAGAAGTCTTGTGCCATCTCTAAAAAAGGAAAGTTTGTATATTTTTTATTCTTTTTGTTTGTAGGACAATTTTTATATAATTATCATTGTTTCATTATATTTTTTAAAATGTTGCTTTGAATTTTATTAACTTAATTTATTTCTCTGTAGTTCATGTCGGTTATTTTGATTGTGTTGTAGATTTATAATCTGTTCCTTTTTTGATTTTGTTTACTTTGGTGAAATCTGAATGACATAATTATGTTTAAATTTTCATACATGTTTGTTCATTTTCAAAAGATTCTGCTGTAAATTTTTAATGTTCTTTGTACAGTGTTAAATTTAAGCTATTCAAACTATTTTATTTCCTTGATACTCATCTGAATCATTCTTTGCATGTTTTCCCACTTGAATATTTGTATTCAGGTTTTCCTGTCCTGTCAACACTTACATAATTGCAAAAAAAAAAAAAAAAAAAAAAAACTTTTCTGTTTATTGTTTGTTGCTATTAACAGAACTTGCACAAAATTAAATTTTAATTTGTTAAATAAATTCCAGTTCCATTGATGATGTGCTCATTGTGAATTTCATAGTTGAGTATTTATTTATTGTGAGCTTGTATAATAGAATTTTTATTTTATATTTTTAATATTCATTATATGTACTTTCTGAATGTTTTCAGAAAGTAATTTATAATGTGCATGTGGTTATTCATGTGCATGTATTATACTACTTCATAATTGCTGAATAAAAGTTTCTTTTAACAGCAATTACTTTTAACATACGTACTTTTAAATGTCTGTCATATTGCAGATATACATATGGTTTTCAGATGAAGATTTTTTATGGTTATTTAATATACATAAGCTAGTTTAATTCTTCTTCATCTATTTGATATTCTACTAAAAAAAATGTTAGGATTACTTACAACATTAATTTATTTGAGGTATAAATACAGTATGTAAAGCTTATGAAAAAATATTAGAGACTTTCAAAGAAATAGTATTATGTTAGCTAAACTAAAGTTAACTGTTATAACTAAAAAGTTATTATGATATGTAATTTTAAAAAATACAAAAATCCTATGTAATAGTTATTTCTTATTGTTATAGAAGAAATATGAGCTATATTGGGAATAAACTCAATGTTTCGTTAGGGAATGAAGTACTATTAAAAAAAATTTAAGGAATTTTAGTTGTGCATGCATTCTGATTCACACACAATGACAGTAATTTTTAGATGAAGTACAGTTTTGTAATTTTTGCCAAAACAAATGCATCAAGACAACAATTATTGTCCTGTAATGAAGAATGAAAATTTTATCTACAGTTTTAGAAGCAACCAGATCCTCTTTGGACTCTTCATTTGCTTGTGTTAGAACTTCCATCTAGAATGATTATTACTCTTGCATTTTTACCATTCTCTTACATATTGCAGTTGTACTGTGTAAAAAACATGCATTGCAAAATAGAGCAGTTTGTGGTATGATATTCATTTTACAAACATTACATTCATATAACAATAGTATTTAAAAAATGTATTTTCTGATATATATATATATTAGTAATGATTATAGATATAACTGTGGCCTGGTATATAATTCTAGGATTTAGTCTGTAGATCTTACCTTTGAAACGATCCCTGGGCAATAGCAAATAGCTCTTGTGTAATTTTAGTGTTGTAATTTATTAAAAAAAAAAACTTTATTTTGCAATTGACATTAAGCTTTATTTTTTGAATTCAGTATTTGACTTCAATTCACAGTTTTAATATCAATTGCCAGTATTCTGTTATATAACTGTGGAATTATATAACAGATTATTTATATAGACTATGCAATATTTTAGTTACAAAAATCAACATCATAAAGATTATATTTCTTGTTATAGTCCAGTAATGATTTCTTTTATTTTTCAGATACTTGTTATTATATAAATAGTAAATTCTGCAAATCTTTCCTTGTATTTATAAAATATCCCCCTTCCTAAAATCTTGAACTGGGTATGTAATTATTATGTTGCAAATAAATAGGTTCTCATATTTTAGATATACGAAATGAAAGTCTCTTAATATTTCCTGCCTTTTGGATTTGAAGTATTTTTGAAGCATTTGTAATTATAATAGCTTAAATACTTGTTTTTGAAAGCTAAAAAATAAATAAAAGCTAATTTGCAATTTCAAAGCTTGGTAGTATTTTCTTTCTTCATTTTATTTTCATTAATTATTTAAATGTTCATCATGTAATTAGTGTTTATTTTGGCTTTATACTCTGGATTAATTCTTATTTTGAAAACTTTTTAGTATTGGTAACAGGATGATGTTATGGTGTAATTCAATATATATTTGAAGGCAATTATTAGTTTTTATTTAAAAAAAAGTTATACTTATGTATAATATAAAGATATAAACATATTTTTGTACGCATCAAGTATATATCAAAATATGAATTTTATTTTCAGATGTTATCCTTGCAGTACTTTACTAGTTTTCTTTTTCTTTATTTCCATGCATAATTATATCACTTAGAGATTGCTAAGATATTGTATTAACCTTTTTTCCCACAAGAAAGTAAAATATAAATTTACGTCTTTACAGTTCAGCAAGAAATGGTGAAAAATCCTCAACTTTTTACCTTCAGTTTATGGCTGTTGACTATCATGTGTTTGGCTCTTGCTATGTTATTTGCATTAATTAGTGCTGTGTTTGCAGTCATAAACACTGTTGTAACTCCAGTTGAAGTTATTACTGGAATAGCTGGCCTCTATCTTTGGAATGGAATTGGAGGTAATATTGATAAATACAACTTATGTTTTTGTTATTTAGAAAATGCTTTACTAAAATTAATTTTAAACAAAATTTATGTGAAAAGATT
This sequence comes from Nephila pilipes, assembly GCA_019974015.1. Taxonomy (NCBI): domain Eukaryota; kingdom Metazoa; phylum Arthropoda; class Arachnida; order Araneae; family Nephilidae; genus Nephila; species Nephila pilipes. The sequence goes on along the minus strand of BMAW01002432.1, from coordinate 206,046 downwards.
ATTCTCTTGTTAATGAGTTTTTTTTAGAAAATAGAAAAATATAGTATTTGAAATTTGTTAAATATATTTAGGGGAAAATATGTTGTATAATTTAAATCTGGTAGTTGCTTTATACTTGTATTAATTGCTTCATGTATTACGAGTTAAAGATTGTAACCTGAATAGCTTTTATCAAATTTGATTTTGCTTTTGATAAACTGTTCAGAGTCAAATTTTGTTTAGTTGCAAGTTAGATATTAGGAGAAACAGGAAATTGACCTGAGAGTGTCACCAGTTTTTCTTTAAATCTTTCTAGGTTTAATAATTTTGTCTATTGGATTACTTTTTAAAGACTTTAATTTATTCTAAAGGGCAACTGATTGAAATACTGATACAAAAGTGAATAAAGTAAAATTTTTTTTTTAAATTAGAACTTTGCAATTGCTAATTATAATGCAATTATTCATCTGAAATTTCCCTATTATATATAATATTGAATTGAATAAAACCTCATTAAGTCAGACCCCTTTTTCTTGAATTTCTGTATAATTCAGATTGATCTGTACGAAGAATTTTTTTTTTTATTTGAGGAAAAAAATCTGCAAATTTTCATTATAATTATTTGTTTCAGCCATATGTATTTAGAATTTTTTTCTTTACTGAAATTTAACATTTATGAATGTATAAAAAGAAAAAGAGGAGAACTTAACAAATATTATATGCAAATTTCACAAAACCTTTGTTACACCTCTTATCATCCGTGACAAATTCTATGTGTTGCTACATTATCTATATGGAAAATGTAATAAAACAACTTTAAGCACATTTCTATTATTCCCAAAACAAACATATTTGTCTTCTGAAACTGTGATTCATATTAAATATGTTCAAAATAGAAATAATTTCCTGAAAGTATTTTTATTTTATTTCATTTTTTGCCATTTTCCACTTAATCAGAATTTTCAATATCCTGGACTGGCTCTGCTCTCACTTAATCTGACTTAATGAGGTTTTATTGTAATTGGAATAATTCTAATCATTTATTTTATTTTCATAAAATATTACTCCTTTGGAATTCATTTTTTTTCCTCCAAAAATATTAAATGTGATTTACTTGATGCATGTACATTTTTCAACTATATAGGATTTGCACTTATTCTTTAAATTTATATTATGGTATTTTCAATCATTCAAACTAACTAGTAATATGCTTTTTTTAAGCCCTTTTTTCTGCTGGAAGTGTTCTAAGTTGGATTGTCCAATATTACACAAAGTTACAAGATAACGTCATGACAAAAGAAGAATTGGACCAACAATGGATTTCAAAAGATAAGGCATGGTTTGGTTACAGTTTTTGGTTTGCTGTGGCAGCATTTATTCTATTTGAGATTAATATTATCATTACTACTCTTGCCGTTAGGCAGCCTTGGGAAAAAAGGAAACCAAAACTTACAATGAATAAAAATCCAGAAGGTGTTATTATGTTGTACTAATGTTCCTTTTATATATAAAATGTATATACTCTTTATTTATATATATATTAATCATTGTTCTTTGAATCTCACATTGCACTATTTTGTGATAACTTAACTCATAAACAGCACAGTAGAATTTATTTTATTAACAATTTTCAAAATTTTCTGTCTGTAATAAGTTTAAAATGAACCATTTCTCTATAGTTAATAAACATTCTGAAGTTGAAATATCAAGTAATTTTATCATTTTGTATTAAAATGGTTTTAAAACTCTATTGAGTGAGTCTCAGACTTTGTCAGTGGGATGACAACTTTACTCCTCAAAATATTGTTAAATGGGATAATAAGAGCAATTACATGTTAATAGAGCTTTGAAATCTTATCTTGGTGTGGTGTCACTCTTCTTTATCTTATCACATTTGTGAATTATGAGGTTTGTCTTCAATTATATGTTGCTTTTATATGACAATTAAGAAAACAATTTTAAATATATATTATATTTATTTTTAAAAAGTTGTATTTCTAAAATCTTAAGTGATAATGTGATCAGTTTTCAGTGTTTTGATTTTGATAGTCGAAATTCTACTGTAAATTAAAAGTAGCTGGTTTTTCTTCGTGAATATATATAATCAGTTGTAAGATGTGTTTGTTAATTTGTTTTTTTATACTTAAAAAAAAGTATGAAATTTTTAATTTTTCTTGATTTTTTTTTATATGTTATCATATACTTATAGGTATTATGTTGCTACAAACAGCAACCAAAGTATTAATAAAACGTCCATAAAATTTGTAGGAACCATTTATTAATGTGATATCTGACTGTGTGTGTGTGTTTTTTTTTTTTTTATCATACTCACCATTTTATTTAATAATTACTGAATGTCCATTTGTACAAGATATTTTACACTGGAAAATTAGTAGAACTCATGTTTTGTACCTTTTGCATGAAGTTCTATGAAGATATTGGTTTGCTAAAACAATTTTCAAGATCTAAAATTTTCTATGAATTATATAGACTGAATGATTATATTTGATGTAAGTGTAGTAGAACAAGAGAAAACTGTTTTCCTCTCATCTTACTGTAATTTAGAAAATAACTCGTATTTTTGGCACTTGGAATTTATTTTCATCTAACAATTTCTGAGAATATTTTGGTTTTTTTTTTTTTTATATAAAATATTTACTTTTCATATATTGACTAGGCATTTTTAGAGAATTATATATATATATATATATATATATACTAATTTATTTCTTTTTATTTTAAATTGTCCTTGTTTAAAAGTAGTGATTTAAACTACAATGTGTTTGAAGGTTTTAAATTTCTCTACTTTTTTTATGTGAAGTGTCTTAAACTTGTAAAATGTTTGTTAGCCTAAAATTTTGATGCATTGTCGTCGCTTAATTATTTTTTACAAATAATCAGTTTTCTCTAAAATGTAACTTCATTTTTTCTAATTTTCAAACTAAAATTAGTATCTGAAATAATTATTAATTTTTATCTCGCAGCTCTTACTTTTGTGTTGTATATTCAGTCAGAAGTTTAGATATATGAAGTAAATATTGATTTTCATTTCTTATTTCATTACTTGTTTTTCCCCCATAAACAAATAGTTTACTTTTTTCTGTGTCTTATTCTGAAAGTAAAACACTCCTTTGTTTTGCACCTTTGTGAAATTAATACAGAATAAAATTAGAGATATATTGTACAAATTGAATTTGCTTATTATGACTTCATTATAAAGTTAGCTTATTGTTACTGGTGACGTATATATATATACATACAAGTTAGACTACTTTTATAAAAGTTACACAGATTTAATTGAATAATTTTTTCATCTTATGTACTCTGTGTGTTCACCAAAACATCATTTGTGCTCCCTTAAATCTTTTTCATGATAGTCTTTACAAGTCACATAGGATTGGATGATAGAATTGTCTTCTAGAATTCCACTGTGTGTTTACTGCATTAAAAATTTTTTTTTGTTTGTTTGTTTAGGAAAGAGGAGGAAGCTTATGTACCATGTATCTTAACACTATTTCTGAAGTCTTTTTTTTTTAAAAGATCTGCTTGTTTTTGTATTGTTTTCTCGTGCTCATTTTGTACATATAAATAATTATACACTATATATCTAGACTTTCCACTTTGTTTATTATTTTAGTTAGTGGTATTGTTGAATACCTCTCATTTTATTGGAATTAAATTTTGATTTCATTTTTTTAAAAAAATCATAGGCTTTACTTATGAAACATATCAATTATGTATTTCATTATATCTGATTGTATAAACAATTTTTATAATGTATGATACTAAAGCAGGGTTCATTGTAGGTTTCAAAGAAAGTCAGGGTAAAAAGTTGAAGGAAAGGGCAAGGTATATTGTGAAATTTTATATATATTTTTGTTCAGGAATAGAGCTTATAAAAAAAAATTTCTCCTCTGTAATGAAAATAAAAAAAACTTCAACTATCCTGTAATGAAATAATGAAAAAGGCATATGGGGCATTAACTTCTTATCTGAAGTTGAAGTTAATGGAAACCGCCTTACAAAACCTATTTAGGATAAACACTGGTTAAAATTCTGTTAAATTTTTTTTTATTATTCGTTATGGATGTTTTCCTTATCTTTTCTCCATAACAATGTTTCAATTCATTTTTAATATTGTTGTGAATTATTTCCAAGTTATTTGAAAAACATTTTTTGGATTGAATTTTCCCAATGAGGAAATAGATCTGAATTAGCATTTGTAATTCTGTTTTAGACTAATACAAATTTAGCTCAGAAAATTTTTGATACATCAATTAATACAGCTATGATGTATCACAGCTATATTAAATTAAAAGACTTAATTAAATTAAATAAATAAATAAAGGGATTCAGTTAAATTTATTTTAATTCTTTGTTATTTGGCATCTACTTTTAACATCAGTCAAAAAATTTGTACATAGGACTTTTCATCGGAGTTTAAATAACATTTAAATCTGAGCCTAGATATTTAGAACTCAGAAGAAAGGTAAAGGGCATAGGATTGAAAAACATGTATTATTATTACAAAAAAGTGCTCCTAATTGTAAAATTTAAGATAAATGCTTGATGTCAGGAAGTGTTTCACAAAAGCATTTTCTCCTCCCTCTCTGTATATATATATATTTATATACATATAGGTGAGTTTTGAAAAAAGGCCGAGAACCATTTTTCTAACTCTGTCTTTTAAGTTTTCAGCCAACACCCTACATATGTGTTTATAAATATGCACATTTTTCTCTCGTTCTAATATGTATATAAATGTGCCATATATCAAGGCAGGATTTTGGTGCATGGTACTTAACATTTTGCTTCAATGTATATGTATATTTTGCATCACCACCATCTTTCCATGTATAGTGAAGATACATTAATTCAGAAGTTTGAGGAGCTGTCTGTCTAAAAATGTACATTACTCTTTTGTATTTTTAAAATTATATTTATGTTTAAAAAAGATCTTATTATTGTACATTGACTTTATATTGCATTTTTGTTTTGAATAATAAAATATTGCATATAAATATTGTCTAATTTTGATACATTATTTTACTTAATTATTTTGTACAAAGTGAGTTAATACATATTAAAATATTGCTATTAATTTTAATTAATAGACCTAATTGTTAATGGATCTTATATTTCAAGGTATATTTTTATATATTTTACTCTCTGTAAAATAGATAAACTACCTCTGAAATGCTAAAAAAATTTTCATTACCTTGTTTACTTCAAAGAAGTAGAAATTTTAAACCATAATAAATGGAATCAAATCTTAAATTTAAACCTATAAAATATGTTTATTGATTTACTTTTTATACTTGCAACTTTGCTGATGACAGTTCAAGCCTTATTTAAGTAGAACATAATCAGAATTTTTATGATTTTTGAATAAAGTTAAAGTATGATACAAATGCAATAGTGAATTTTATACAAATATTTTGTAGCGAACCCTTGAATTGTGTATATACCATAGTAATATTCAAATCAGCTACTTACAGTTTAGCTGCATACTTATTTTTATTCAATTTAAAATTATTTTAAAATCGGTATTTTTTTAATGTGGATTCCACTTGAACAGATTGTTGAATAATTATTTCACCATTTAAAAGCATTTAGTAAATAATATTATGGCATTTCTAGATATACATCTTATAATTCCGTCCAAAATTTGTGCCGGAATAAAGATTTTTGAACAAAATTGAATAGAATTTCCAATGTTTTTTCCACGTGATGAAATATATTTGCCTGGAGTGAAGAAATGCCATGGGCCGTGTAACACACCATAAATTAGTTTGAACGTCTGTGTTCCTTTCTTGATATTCTATTACACCAATAGCAATTAACAATAAAAGACAGACATACTGGAAGAAAGAAATCTAGGTACTGATTTAGAATTTCCGTGAATCAAATTATGGGCATATCTAAATTGTCCATGCCAATAACAGAAGATTATCGAGTGTATCTAAGCATGCTTTTCAAATCAAAATATTGTATTCTCAAAGGAGAGACATTAACACAAAACGTGCCAAAAAAAAGTTAGAGCACGTGATATCGCCATGAGTGATAACTAAACCGACATTGACGTTCGCATTACCCACGGCAATGCATTTGGTTTAAATTAATTATCAATACATGACCGAATTAGTATTTTCATTTTCACGTTTGCTTATATGCAAAGCATGCGATATAAAAAATTAGATTTAATATTAAAAAGTTTCAAAGTCATTTAAAATTTGTGCCATGATTGATGAAACAAAATACGGCAAAAATGTGTTTACTTTTTAAAATCATAATTCCTTAAAGTTAGGGAGAAAGCACTATTGTTGTATTCTAATTAAAGATAACGGTATTAGCTGTGGTGAGCATGGCCAGTTTCAGACTAATGACTGGTGACTTTCGTTGAGTCGCGGGTGCTCGAGCCTTGACCACTGAAGATTCGCCGTGTAGCCGGGGCTGATGGACGTTAAATCTGTCGGGGTCTAAAGGACTCTCGTTGGCGTGGTGTGGAAGTTTGGAGAGGGGGTACCAGCTAGGTTATCGTCCTCGTCACTTGACCGAAGTTCAAAATTACGAGTTCCATCACCAATAACCCTCGTGTTGCTTCTGGTGCGACGTTAATAAAAAACTAATATGGCAAGGCATGATGTTTACCTAAAGATAAGTCCCTGAGATGGCAGAGGCAACACAACCCTTCACCATCTCAGGGGCTTACCTTTAAGTACAGGCATCATGCCCTCTAGGTACCCTTGAGAACTTTCTGTTTCCTATGGAGTTTACTGTATTTGGTAAACACAGGTGATGCGCCTCCAGGCAAGACCATCTTGAAAGATCAGGCCGCGACATGTCATCTGGAAAAGTAATCATGTAATCAAAGAATGGACCCATTTCCTGTCTACCCTTTGTTTTTTGTACATTTGCATGACAGACGTTGTGCACATTTTATTCTTGGAAGTTTTTTTATATAGAATTAAGTAACTTCCCCCCCCCCCATTGTGCGATTAGAATTTAGCTATTTCTGATTTTCTATTATGCAAATCAGCCTAAAAATTTAATTCATTTAACAAGTGTTAACGACATGTTTAACAAGTTATATATGTTTACTGATATTGGATTTTCAAAGTAACACAAGTACGATATTTTCATTAATTTACTAGAGTTGCTCATAGGTTATTGAATTATTAGTTTTTAGTACACAGTATAATTAACTGATGCGTATGCATTACAATATCATTAATTAATATAAAAATTAAGATATGCTGTTTGATATGAGAAATTAGTGTTAAAATTATTTTGCTCTAAATATAACAAATCCTAATTACCTCACAAATATTAAAAGTGCACATATTTTATAGGAATGCATCTTTATTGTTGGGAACCCAAATGTTCATCAAATGAACCAGGGTAATCTTACGTTACTGTTTTTCTTTTCCCATAAGATGAACAGCAGATGCAAATATGGAAAAAGAGAATTTCAAAATATAAACATAGTTTTGTATACATTAAGCATTTCCCAGAATCTTTTGCTGTCAGGAAAGATAACATTATAGACAAGAATAGCGCTGTTATAGAAATACTCAGATTTTATCAAAAATAATCGGATAAAACATATCCTTGCATTTTTCCCGACTACCCATCCTTTTTTTGAATTATGAAATTAAAAAAAAAAATACTCAGTAACAATGCCATGAAGGGGGGGATGAAAATATTAGTTGATCAACTTATCACTAATTTTATTAAGAAAGATGAAGTAATAATTTAGGATATTTAAAAAAAAATCTATCATTGCGAAAAAATCCTATATCTGAATTCTAATCTGAAAATAATATTCTATAACACGATTGTGAAAATTATTTTACATTTTTTTTTATTAATTATGAAAATTGCCTATCAGTTTTGAAATCCTTGAAAATTGATACTCTGTAGTTATACTGATACTAATCGTGCATTAAATGTACCTTCTGTTGAAAAAAAATTCTTAATAATCATCCCAGATTAACTCATTTTAGAGAATATTGCTAAATATTGTCAATGTATTAAATATCTTTGAAGAAAACTGCTCAATTAGTTCCGTTCTTCCTTATTTTATAGCTATTCAATCTTGTGAAAAGTATAATTAAAACACACCAAAATTCTTTGGCAGCAAATTTTATTTTAGAGCAAATTAATAAATTTGAACGAAACAGTAGCAAGTATACAGCTGTTTTCATGGTTTTTTCTTCCTGCATGTACATTAAATCTACGATATGTTATTCCTACATAAGGGATGAGAGAAATATTGCTCTTCCAATTACAGAGCAGATAAATGGAAACTGGATTAAATGTCACTCCATGCCTGTTTATCTATTGAAAATTATACAAGCGGAAGGTGTAATAAGCTAAAAGAGCAAGAAAAACTGGTAAAATATTACAGATAATGAAATTTTCATAAAATCATCAACTCACTTATAAAAGTAACACAATTATATGTTAGGTCTTACTGAAAATCAGCCACAAACATTCAATTTTTTATTATGTTCTTCTTCATTGAGTAAAATTAAAGAAATAGTAGCGTAAAAAATATGAACATACATTCCATGACATTTAAAGTTCTGTCACTAGTAGAAAAGATTGGTTTTTCAGTTATTTGCATTGTAAGTGATAACAAGAGAGAAAACAGAAATTGCTTTTCTAGATTGTGTGATGGTATCATAAAGCATGTTATTCAAAATCCAGCAAATAAGTCAAAGAAATTATATCTTACTTTTGAATATGTACACCTTATTAGATCTATTCGAAATAAATGATTGAATGAGAAAGATGTTGATTCATCTTTCATGTATCCTGATCCTTCAGAATTTTGTCAAATCTGAAAAGCATCTTTTTCATTGTAATTTAAAATTTAGAACGAAAAAATAAGCATTATTAAATTAGCTCCTAAATTATGTTCAAAAGCTTTAAACCTAACAAACATTAAAAAAATATACATTAATTTTAAAAATAATTTGAGGAAAGTATTATGACTGTCCTCAATATATTACAAGATAAATTAGGCTACTCTGAAATGTTTAAAGACCTCGTAGTATTCATTAACCATATTTCAATTTCTGACAAATAATGATTATTAAAAATTAGAGGTCAGAATTTAAATTTATAAACATAGGGTACTCTTCTCATCAATAGGGGATGATAGATTTTTTTTTTCGTAATTTGTTCAGTGGCTGGACTGTTGGAAAACTTATAAACAAAAGAAACGAGTAGGCCGAGTGAGGAAACATTTGTTGCTTTGAGCAACTGATAAATACCAGCTCTGAGCTAATAAAGTATCTTATGATAGAACAGAATTTTAAATATGTTTTAACGGGAAAGTTCCAAACTGATAATTTAGAAGTCAGATTCGGACAATACGGGCAGACGTCCAGTTTTAATTATTATGTTTTGTGCAAAAAAAAATTCTGCTAGCTGAAAAAAATTGTTCGCTAAAAGAGTATTATCTTAGCACTCAGATAAATATGATACGATTTCCCTAAAATATTTAATTTCAAATCATTCAAGTGATACATTTAATGACAAAGTTAACATCAAGGATTTCAAAGAGATTTTAAACACTTCAAATAAATCAGATGATATTACAATAGAAGATTATCAAGTTTTAATGTATATAGTGGGTTGTTGCGTGCATAATATAAAATTCGCATGCTTTGATTGCAATTATACATTACAATCAGCTCTAAATACGTGTTGAAGACCGGCTTGGCCAGAATGATATAAAAACTAACTATGTCAAAGAGAGAGAGCTAGTGCTATATATACAATCAGATATAATAACTGTGGTGCATGTAATTAGTTGAGAGTTTGAACACCTTTTGATTGAAAATGTCGCTGAACTGACTGCTGATAAATTTCTCAACGAGGAAGAAATACTCGAAACTTTTTTAAAGGATCACACCAGCCCCAATGAAAAAAAGTGACGATGTCGAAGAAGTTCCAATAATAGCGGATTTAAGTCTTGAAGGCCTGACACTGGATAATAAACTTGGAAAACATTGCATAGCACAAGATCACAACTTAGAATGAGCTGTACAATTTCTACAGGATTTGACCACTTGCATCCCTCAATACGGAGAGTTATACAAGGAACTCTCTCTCACACGCACACACACACAAACAGTTATAGCGATTAGGAAGTAACCTAATTTTTGTTTAAATCCTGCAAGACCAAAAACTTGGAAAGAAACTCAATTGATGAATTGACATGGTGGCACAGTATTGAATGGAACATAACCACCGTGTGTAAGGAGAATCCAGTGTAACATATTACGACGCTCAAAGAACAGACTAAGAATAGAAAAGAACAGATGAACTGATTGATTGATGAAAAAAATGAACATACTACGAGATGAAAAGAACAGAAGAAGGTTGTGACGATGAAAGAACTGGTTTGTATCACTTGAGAAGATGAACATAACCTCGGATTTATGAGGAAACCCAGAGCAAGTTGCCCTGTCTTTTTCTCTTGCAACCGATACAGAATTTATCTATATTTTTTTCTTATTATCGATGGGTTTTTTTTTTATTGTTGTTCCCTATGCTTACTTATGAGCTAGATATCTGATAAACTTTTTTTCAGAATTCCCTAACGTAACGTAAATGCAGAGGAAAATGTATATATCTTCTAAAGTATGTCAAAGAATAAATTCCTTCACTAGAAGATAAAACTGTATCGATGAAAGCCAAATTCAATGAATGAGAAGAGCAAAGTATAAAAAGATTTTTGGATTCAAGTCCTTAATGTTATCAGAATCCTGAACACGCATATTTTCGAAAGAAATATTCATCCCTTACAATTTTTAAAAATTATGTATTCATTTACAACTATACCTGTGAATGTTTCTATAGAGCTAAATCAAAGAATGGTTCAAAAATACTCTTGTCGGCCAAATGCGTATTTACTAATTTTATATTTACTTGATAAATGTTAGTTGTACAATCAATTACTATACGCTGTCATACATTTAGACTTCCCCAGGATAGCAATTATTTTTCTTCTAATGGCTTCAAACGAGAGATAAGTTAGTTCATTTTAAATGTTTATCCAAGATAATTTGGGACCAGTTCCCGAAATATTATTAAAAAATTTTCTAACATAGCTTTATTGATCAGGAAATTAATTCAATATATTTCAGAAAATAGCATTTTTATGAGCATATGACTTCTCAGACATTCACTTGACCAAGCTAAAAACTTATAAATTAACTTCAAATAAGGCCAATAGAATTATTATATGACTCCAGTATAAAACCTTTGCATTTAGCAATTTTTGTTTGTAGGAGTTTATAGTTCGCTCAGTAAATCTCAATGTCATTTCAAGGCAATTTTTTATGGGACTCCAACTGAATTTTTCTTCTAGATGTATGAGTGTCCCCAATCTTTACATTTGTGATGGTGAGTGAAATATTTTATAAGAAAAGAATTCCCAGTCCCCAAAAATTTCATGAAATATTCAAGTTTTTTTCCCTATGTGAGGGACTTGAGCGTGTCTTACAATTGACATTTTTAAGTTACAAGAAAATGTATTGATTGAAAACAATGTGCAATTAAATTCTTAAATTATTTGTAGTAATAATGAATGAAAATGCTTAAATGTGTCAAATTATATTCATGCTATATTATTTTAAAAGTACTTACACTAATTATTTACATAAAGTGTGTGTATATATATGAGAGAGGGAAATAGATACAAAACAGGAGGAGGGTCTATTCTTCATCTTCTGTGGATGTGGAGAAAGGAACTATTATATCAGCTTGAAGATATTTGCAATACACTCAAATATGTGTGCGTATGATAGATATGGAGGGGAGAGAGAAATGCGAAGTATATGAAAAAATGTCCATTATAATGTATAGAACGAATAAAAGTAAGAAATTTGCTTGAAAGTCCAGATGTATTTCTTAATTACATTATATATACACGTATTATATTAGTCTGTTGTTTCATTACAAATGCATTGTACATCATATCTAATTGCATTAGTTTATGGCTGTGGTAGCTGTCTCGCAGTCGCCATTGTTTCTATCGAGCATGGGTTTGAGTTCTGATTCTAATTAAAAACCCTATCGTGTAGCAGAGCTGAAGCACGTTAAATCTGTCGAGGCTCAGTATCCTCACTTTGGGATGGTGTAGAACAGAGATGTCCGACCTTTCTTATTCCCTAGGCCACAATGGAAGAAGACGAATGCTTTGGGCTGCACAAAGTAAATCTAACTCTAAGACACTAACAATAGCTCACAAAAAACCCATAAAAGGAATTGTTGCTAGGTTTAAATAATATAAAATAATAATTTATAATTTTTGCATTATAATTTTGTTATTTTGAATTAAACATGGAATTAGACTGTGTGTCTGACATTGTTTTATATATCTTATATGACATTTTCTATATAACATATTGTTATAAATTTTATAAGAATAAAGATATCTAGAAATCATAAAATATATGTGTATTTGGAATTAATTTGAAGAAATTCTTACATCAATATCTAGTTCAAATGTGTTCAATTCACAAAGTGTTTTCGATATTCTGGTTCTAATTTTACTCTTAACGGGCTTTACTTTTGAAAACAGTTGCTTACAAATGTACATACTTTCATACAATAATAACAAGAATAAAGAATTATTATGCAGTATTATATTTGTCTTTACACTGGTATGATCTATAAATTCCAATAAAGAGATTTTATGAAATCTTTCTTTAATTTGAAAGTCAGATTGCAACTCTGTGCATTCCAATTGAAAATTTGCTGGCAACATATTTATATCGACTGTAAAGGCAGTCTCATAATTATAATATTTAAAAAAATGCTTATTTTTTCCAAAATCTTGAAATCTAATTTCAAATTTAGGTATCAAATAACGAAGTAAAGTTGCATACCCCCCTTTTTGGATTATGTTCGACCAATTTGTTGAAATGCATAACATTGTTTCCATTTATTTGGGTTTGCCATTATTTCAATTTCATTTAAAACGCATATATGGTTTGAAACGTTATATATATAAGTTGGTTTTTACCTTGAAAACGTATATTTATTTAAATGAGTAGTCATACCTACTAAAAATGCTAGACCTATAAGTCTGCTGACATCATCACAGTTCTGGTACACATTTTGCTTTCGATATCATAAGCAATTTGATTCCATTAAATAAAGACTCCCCCAATCTTTTTAACTTTTGGCCTCGACTGAGCCATTTCACTTATGTAAAGTATATGATATCTCCATATTCATCATCCAAGCATTTAAGAAGTTCCTGGAATTACCAGTGATTCAATTACCGGGCCCTTATAAAGTTCACAGCCCCTACGACCCGATTTATATAATATAGTCAATTTTCAAAGCTTTTCCGCACAAATTTCTTTGATGTATTTGTTGGTTTATGCAATTAGATTTACACAGCAAAATATATTTAATACTGATCACTGTAGCATAAAGTAAATTTGCTTACCCATTTGCTATCCATTTGAATCTAATGCTGGCACAGAAATATATAGAATAATTTGTAAGAAGCTCGGAGAGAATTTATAAATAATTCACTTGCAATCGTTTTGTTCAAGAAGATATTTATTAAAGTTAACATTTTAAATTAAATGCATCAAGATAACATGTTTGTATATTCACAAGTTGGGCTGCAAGTCTGAGTAGAAAGAAACGAAGTTTCGCTATTTATGCTGTTAATATCTTTTCATAATGCCATCTATTAGGAAGAATTAGAACTGATTGTTTATATTAATTTATATTTGCGATTTTCAACAGTATTAAGCAATGGTATTTTATCAGCGAGAGTTTCTGACAGCAATGGTACCGTCTTCTATTAATTTTACAAACACCCTTTCTTTTACCTATCACAGCTGGGGCACCATACGTAACTGCACCAGATATTTCGGCAAAATACAAAGAAAAAAAATCACGTTAATGTGTTTTTTACGCTGCTTCATATAAATTACTTGTTGTTTGTATATTTTTATCGCTATTTTTACAAACAGGGGTCAAAAAATACCTTTCAAATTTTAACTGAATATTATTTCCTAAGCTTTATCATTTCTCCGCAAATATTTTATTTTGCTTATTTATTTACTTTGGCTATTCGTGCTATAGTTATCAAATAAATTCAGCAAAATTATTATCTTCCATATTCTAGATTTAAAAATGTACATCTGGTATACTTATTTCTATCATGAGGCATCTTCTGACACTTTCAGGATTTCATAACGAAGTCTAATTTTAAACCATTTTACATATAAATATCAACATCATTTTGCAACTAACAGCATCAACTATAGTCAGATTAGAGAATTCCAATTTAATTCTCTATTTCAGTTGTAATGGAAAATTACTTGAGTGGCTACGTAATTTTGATATTCGCCAGCTTCTGTCATGTTCCATATTAGTGTAAATCATTGCAATGGTTAGTTTTCAAAAAATGAATAACGCATTTTGTTCCTCAATACTTGTTGTGAGTTCAATACATGTGAATTTTGTTCCCTTTTGTGAAGAATTTGAAAAACACATTGTTGAAATTAGCATTGCAGAAATATAAGCAGTAAAACTGATTGTGTAATGCTAGAAATTATTTCTATTCTTTATTCTTTTCTTACGAAAAAATGTAAGCAATATAACCTTATTTACTCTTTTATTTCTAATTGTAAGGATGTCTCGAATTTCAAGAAAGAAAATGTTATTGCAAATAATAGATAATATAAGTGAAGAATACTCTGAAGTTGATGAAAACTCACGATTTGAAAGTGAAAATCAGTTGAATGATTCTTTCGAAAGTAACCGCGAATTCGACAGTGATTAGAAAAGTTACGTCAAACACAAATGAAGAAGATAATTTAAAAGTAAGTAGAGGACGTAAGATAATGAGATTGATGGCGATAGTACAGAAAGTAATGAACGGCAGAATATTGAAATTACTATTGATGAAACAGCATGAAAAAAGATCGAAACAAGTTCCTCTCTTGGCACACCACCAATCCATACCATTTACAAAGACGTATTTGATCCTACTGAACACGCCAAACGAAACATTATGATTGCGCATAATAAGGCCTGTGTGCAACGCAAAGGTGTCAAAAAACACTTTTTGGACGAAATGGGTATACACAAAATCGTGGTAGAAATAGTGTTAATAGTACTAAAGAAGGTATTTCTTCAATAACATTGTAACCTTTAAATAATACCTCTAATATAAACTGTAAATTGAGTTGTATCAATAGTCTCAATACTCTCATCCATTGTCAAAGTATAAAATTTAAAACTGCAAGTTTTATTTTTAAAATCCTTCTGACAGATTTCCCAAATTCGTCTATTTTCCTGGCAATATTTTGAAAAGATAAACTGATTTTAGAAATGTCGTCTTTCTTATAAGGGAAAATTATATCTACCACGCATTGCTTACCAAACTTGCTGTCTGAAAATGGATTTGATGTTTTTACTATTAAATTTGTAACTAGATAACCACTCTTACAAAAGATTCTATCTGAAGTGCAACGTTGTTAAAAAAAAACGTTTGTTGTGATATGAGACGTGGTTTTTGTACCGATATGTTATCTTTGAGACCCTCTCCTTGATGCACAATGAATTTGGAGACGTATTTTTGCGTATAATGCTTTTTCAAATTATACTTTTTGAAGACAGGTATAATTTGAAAAAAAAACGACATATTAAACAGAGTGCATCACTGTTCCTCTAAATGAAAAATAGTTCTCTGTGCATTTTTCTTTTAAGCGATTTCTTTCCATTTGTGAAAAACTTGAATGTACTTTCGTGGATGTTTCCTTTTTTTAAGGGATTTTGTTGAGTCGTAGAGGACATACTAAAGTATCAAAAAGTTTTCAAACTGTTTATTTGGTAAAGGCAAAGATAAGGATAACAAAATAGAAATAAATGAAAATATTTATTTTGTATGAAAGAACAGCAAGAATATAGAAAACGAAGATCAATACAGAGTTAAAAATATACTTCAAACAGAAGATAAGAGCCGACGAGTCAACAACTATTTCGTTTCCTTCACTCAGTATATAAAATCACTCGCATTGTCGGTTTAAGTGTCTTGTCGCATAAACTGTTTTCAAACTATTAAAAATGACGAAAGGGGCGACGTATTGAGCGATGCGTGATTGCGATCATGGTCCATCTGATTGCTGCAGTAAACATGCTACAGTAAAATAAATCATATGACAGTGGCTCTTTATTTCAGTTTTGCAGGACAATGAGGCCGGCTTCAGACAAAGCTATAGTTGACAAATCAGATGACAGGGAATGTAACAGATGTTAGTTTTTAATAGGAATCGCCTGTTTCTTTTCACACTCAGTCAACTCATACTCCCAAGCAACTTCATCAGGCACGTTCTCAATAGTTGAATCAATACTAAGGAAAATTTTCGATACAAGGGTCTTCAGACCTGTCAACTAGTTGAAAGGTAACTGAGTTGAATCAACTAAGCCGCCTTATCTGAAACCGGCTGAAGGCTGTCTATCGTAAAAGAGATGTGGATGCCAGCCACTAAATGAACCCCACTCATATCCTCTCTTTCAGTTACGTGTGACAGTGCGACAAAATCACCGATTTTTACTCACTTATAGCTCTCAAGGCTGGGTCCTAATTGACATATGAATTTGTATAAGGTTCAAAAATATGATGGAAAAAGGGAGATTTGACTCAAATGAAGGACTAAAGAACTCTTGAATTAATTTTATGGAGTTACATTTTCTTGATATTTCTTTGATTTCATTGATATTTCTTTCGTTTCACACTCCCATCTTGGGCCCCACTGATGTGTGCTTTGGACCGCCTGTGTCCCGCGGGCTGGACGACTTTGGTGTGTCGTCGTTGCTTGACCGAGGCTCAAAATTACGAAGTCCATCGCCAATAGCCATCGAAGTTACTTCTTAGTGCGATGCTAATACAGAATCAATTAATCATATTAATTCATTCACCATTCTTCGAAATATGTACGTATCTCTTGATCAATAAAATAATTTTAAAGTGCAATTAAAGGTTAATTTATTATTTCTGCTATTCAGATGCAATATTTCTTATGTTTTTTTGTTTCATTTTTAGGTATAATCCTCGAAAGGGAATAATCAAGACAATCGATATCAATCAGAAAGAGCTTTAAAATTCCAAATGAGCCTTGATCATGTATACCTGGCTACCAAGACATGTATGAGCAGCTGTTCAAACAAAAATCGTCACAAAAATGTATCACCAACTACATGGTAATAGGAAATAAAGTCAACCTTGAAGGAGTGTGAGATAGTATCTTCAAATAACACGAAAGTGATTTTGAACTTGCATGTCATATGAAAATTCGTATTACTTTCAATGAATAATAATGATTATATGAACATTTTGAAATTTTCTTATGAAATTAGTGAATAAATTATTTTAAAAGGTTCTCAAGTGTAGATCCATTTTTGTATATTTTTTTGGAAAAGCTATTTCTAGCTATATCGTGCAGTTTTGAGCTATTTTTCTACGAAATATTTTATATGCGTCTCCTATTCACCACAGAATTTTTTTAAACAAAATTATTACCAAAAACGCATTTTTTAAAGTTACTTATGAAGTTTTGGTATATTTTTGTACGTTTTTAAGCGGTCCCTGTCCACCTCACAAAGACAATTAGAGAATATTACGCTTCGTGATATGGAGAGCCTTAATGTCCATTGAGGATGGTGTTAGCTCTAAAGATGCATAACTCATAGATTCTGTGGAATAAATGAACAATATATGTTATTGTTTGCCAATTTTTATCTTTTTAAACACTTTTTCTGATATCTAGATCACAAATACTATTGTTTAGCGCAGCATAATCGGTTCCGGCTCAGTAACCTTTCGTCCGTTAGTTGGCGTAGGTTGCATTAAATGATAGGATACCTAGAGAATTATTTATACTAATTTATTGTAGTTAACCCATTTGCTCCCAGCATATCACAGGCGATACGCTCGTGTTGGCTCTCCTGTGCCCAGCGTCATGATACGCTATGTGAGTGTCTTCTACGGCCCAACGTATCAATAGAGATACGCTTGATGAGAACATTTTATTTGATTTTTTTAATGTTACTATATGGCGGTACAATACTGCGAAATCTATATAGATAGGTTATTTGGAGTGTTGATCTTGGTGATAAGGGCTTGGATTTCACTTCTGGCTAACAGGAGGGGGTAATTGTTAAAAGCACATGTTGCGGCGCGGCTCTTTAAATGTAATGGCATGATTTAAAGGATGCACTTGATTTCAGTTTGATTTCTTCTCTCTTGCTTGCTTCTTAGAAGTTCGAAGGAGAATTTATGGCCCTTTATGGTGGCTAGGGCTTTTGGTAGCAGATGTTCTCAGCTGTTCTTTTCATTCTATCTGTTTTTATTTGTAGCGACAGTCATGACGAAAAGAAAGTATTTATCTGGTACTGAGATTTGCGAAATAATGAATGAATCTGACAGTAATATTAGCGAAAATAATCCAAATCTGTACATTGACATTAAAGTAAAAAAGGGGGGGACTAAGATGTGCCCTTTGCTCAAAATCTTGCATGAAGCGTCAAAATATGTGTGTAAGACACGTGACATTGTACTATGCATTGAATTATTTTTATAAATATACCATACAGCAAAATAAGATTTATCTTTTATATCTGTATATTCCATATAATTGTACCTCATTAAACCATGAAATTTATGTAACACACGTAAATATATTTTGTATTTTGTTAAAAGTATGATTTTTTATGTAATTTTATGTATAAAACATTCAATTTTTGATTAAATCTTTTTTTTCTTCTTTTGTATATAATAAGTTTAATGCATTTTAAATAATATACGTAAATACCAAAATATTTTAATAAATAGCCGATTTTAGAGGAATTTTTTTCACGAATTAGGCTTAATATCTAAAACCGTTTGGGCACAGCTTTACACTCCGCAGTAAGAAGCTGCGGGCCCAGAGAAGGACTTCTTTTTTCTCCCTCCGGTAGTGAAAGGGTTAATTAAAGGCGATATTTATAGTAAGATACAGTGCCTATTGCACTTACATTTGCTATGTAAACATGACATTTTTGGTGCTAGTCACACGCTAGAATAAGTAATACAATGTTCTTGGGTACGACGTTCTAGTCGAAAGCTTGAGAGATATCTGATCTCCCTTTTCTTCGGAATTATTGTGTGTAATAAAGTTGGCCACGCCTCTTCCAAAACCAAGGGATACAAAGTCTTTTTTTGGTTGAATAAGGGAATTGATAATCTCAGCATTGGTCACTGAACACCACAAATGGGAGTGGAGATGATACCTTCAAACTGAAGCTTCTGGAGTGGGGGTCCTTTTGGTTTCCAGAAGATCGGACTGTATAAGGTTAAGACTTGACCTCAAAGTTCATGGGAAAGAGAAATGTCGCTTGACCTTTCACACGAGCCCAACTGTCTTTAATGAAGACCTTATCCTTAGACCACTATCGAACTTGTTAAGTGTGGTCGCTGCAACCCATCAACTTTCACTCACTCATACTCACAAGATGTATTAAATTAAGGTTGATTTTAGGGAATTAATTGATGAACAGTTATTAGAATTGAAGTTATAGACTATTCAGTAGTTTAGTAAAATATTCCCTTGAAATTTAAACAGTCACTGGATTCAATTTAATTTATGTACAGAAAACTTATTATGAGAAAGTATTAATAGATATATTATTATTATTATTATATATGAAAGTGTGTTTTCCCTTAATATAAGATTTTACTTTTTCTTTTTATTTCTTATAGATGTCAAGAGAAATATGTTAGAATAGTGTGTACTATTCTGGGTAGCAGAGAGTGTGATCAATAATCTTGAACATTTTTTAAGTTTTGTTAATGTCGACAGCTTTTCTGGCTATAAGTACTGTGAAAGTTTTTCTGGTGATAAGGCGAAACATTAATATATTGCTGCAGCTCTACGACAACTGTTTGGGGTTACAGAATCTGGGATATGATGGATTTCTATAAAGTTTTGCTATTTAACCCCCCCCCTTTCAAGTTATATATATTTTATATACTACATATAGTTATATTTTCAAGTTATATATTTTATATTTTATACACCTGCTATATTTTATACCAAATATTTAGCACTCTAAAAAATCTCTGTAAAATACCTTTTTATCCCCACACATTTATCTTCAAATGGTAGTTTATAGAGTTATTTATTTAAATTAAATGGCACAACCATGAGGAATGATTATATAAATTATTACTTTGAATCTAATGAAAGTTACTTACAAGTAATTGTTTTATCCCTTACAGAAATGTTTCTGAAATGAATTGAAAAATTTAATTTCATCAGCTAACCAATCAACATGTTTGAAACTTCATGTAAATATTGCTAATTACTCAAAACAAAATTCATAAAGCATTCATTTCATACTTCAAGCTAAGGTGTATAAAATTTATACCACCATCCACACAGAGGATTAGAGATCCACAAGTGGCAGAACTGAAATTTTCGAATTAGACTGATATGTGACGGTTCACTTTATTGCAGTGAAAGATAGAGGTCGTAAATTTGTTATAAAGGACCAGTGAGGCAAAAATCAGACTCATTCTCTGAAGAAAAAAAATTAACATCATCCTCAAGGGACATAGAAATTTAAGTTCTATGCAAAGTTTTGCAAAGAACAGATGTTGCCACCTAAGGTGCGCTTTTTTTAATAATTAATATTAAATTACTCAGTTAAGTAAAAGACTTAAAAGTAAACGATGAAATATAGAGAAATGGACAATAGTAAACTTTTCCGATATTAAAATTAAAGCAAACGAAAAATTATTAGATTGAATATATTTAAGATAAATGTAATTAAAAATGAAGCAAACGATAAATAATTGAAAAGCGATCTGGTACTCCAAAACGCTTCACCTAAAACAATAGCCCCTTAGGTGGGTAAAATTTTTTATCAAAGCTGTGCGTGGCCACGAAAAGACAACAAACAAAAGGGCATGGGGGAAAAAGGATTTATCAAAATCAAAAATATTGCAGAAAAATCTAACAAAGAGAAGACGGAGAGAGAGTCTTTGAAGGCGTCTAAGATAGAAATGGCTAGAGACAGCAGATTAATGACTTGCTGTTGTTGTTAGACATGTGACTCACAAACAAAATTAATATAGCATAGTGTTAGCATGAGATAAAAATAGACGATAAGTTGCCGACAATTGAGGTATGACAGTAGGGGTTCATTGCCTCTGGCGGTGGACGTTATCAAAGAATCTAAGAAAAATAAGATGAAATCATTGAAGAAATGTATTACAAAATATACAATACAGCAAAGAGTTACCCAATTTTTAAGAAAATAGAACCCTCAGCGTTTGGGCACCAGATGTGAATCTTGAAAGAAGGGATGATTCCTTCCAAACTGAAAAGGTCTGGGAATACCGCTTCAGCGGTGATCAAAATGAAAGAAAAATAATTGAGTTCAGGATCCCATAAATACTTCAGAATAAGGAGGGCTGACCTTTATTTATTTATTTATTTTTTTTTTTTTTTTGATATTTCTGCCCATCACATATGTGAGAGGGTTTGTTTCGAATGCGAGCAATTAGCGTAGACGGCTGGTTTTTGAACTCTTACGGATCTACTCTTACTCTTAATTTTATTTAAATTAGCCTTATAATCTAGCTTTAATTCATTTTTAAATGTATATTTTTTCTAAAAAATATCTTTAAAAGAAGATATTTTAATCGATAGTCCTGCACGAGGACTTTCGATTGAAAAAAAATTGTTTTTTTTAAAGAGCTCCCTTCCGATGGATCGGAGTTACTTTCAGAAACAAATGAGGAAGAAAATATCTTTACAGTGTATGCAATAAAAAATATACATTATTTTAAATAAAACTGTATATGCATTTCTACTAAATTTGGCTTATTTAGTTAAAAATATAGTTGTATCGTTAAATTATAAAAATCTTATATATATATATATATATATACATACAAAGTTATACTTAAATTAACTAACACATTTTTTCAAAAATGTATTGTGATCCTAATATTTCCCAAATTATCTAAAATAATACACTTTTTTTTCATGAAAGTATTTAAAATTTCTTCGAAATAATACGAAACAACGAGTGTACAAATAAGATGTCCTAGAGGGGCGGTGGTATATTATACATACTGGGTCTTAAGAATCAGGAAATAAATTAAAATTAATTTTACCGCTTCATATTGTGTCCTTATAGCATTATTAATTCATATCAGAGGAATTTTAACTAAAATTTAATGTTTCTTATATACTGCCCCTCAAAGGGTTAATGGGACATTGGTAAAACTATATCCAAGAATACGTACTTTTCTTGGAATCCAACCAACCCCACAAATTTTCTGAATCTTTTTATACGAAAAAACTATTGCATTTTTTTTTTTTATATCTTCTGTTCATGAATTTTTAGAAGTTGTATAATTTCAAAAGCATATTACTCCAGCTTCACTTGATCAGAAACTGTAAAAACTAACACTAACATTCTCATTCTAAGACTTTTTTTTCCCTATAAAAGAGTTTAAAATTCTATACAAAATATTGACACCCTATTTTTCGAATTTTTTTGTAACAAAGTTAAAACTTATTTACAAACTTACGCTATTACAATTACACAATTGAACTGCACATTTTATTTATTATCATTATATTACACTGATTTTCATGGTATCATAAAATATGAACTTATTTAATATTAAGAATAAAATATAATTTAATTAATATAATTTAATTTTGATAGTAGTATAATATAACCCAATAAATATGCTTATTTTGTTTTTAATATGAGTATTAAACATTGTTAAATATAATGCCCATTAATATTACAATAATTCTTCCATTTACGAGAGTTATCGGTTTCCCAAACAAACGCATAAATGAAACCATTACTGAAATGGAAATGTACTTATCATTTTGATATAAAAATTTTACCACCCTGCGAATGTTCATTATTCAACTCCTGTTGTTTACATGTATTCTTTCCTATCGGTCACAATTTTTGTGACTTCAGATAGTGAATAAGTTACACTTAATTACATTTAGGTTGCGTTATGTAGAAAAAAGATATTGAGATTTCTTTTTCACCAGTTGCAGATCATCATGGAATTTTATTTTTCATCCGATTTCAAATTCACGACATCATGTTTTAGAAGCTACAAGCAGAGTGATTCAAATTACAACGATTTTTCAACGATCACAGTTTGTTTTACAGTTAAAGTATGATAACAATTTAACCAAAATATTAATATACAAAATACAGAAATATAAATGAATAAAGTTAAAAAATTAATAAATTTTGTTTTAAATTATATGGTGTATCAATAATATTTTATAATGCTATTTTTAAATTTTAATTAATTAATAATTAGGATTACTTATTTATTCTAACAACAAGCCACATGTTTGGCTAACTTGTGCATCCATCTAGTGTTGGAAATCTCGACTAAAGCTGTCCTTTACACATGATTTTGAAACTCTTGAATATCTGAATCGGTGTTTCCATGCAAACAAATGCTCAATCTGAGTTTTCACACCAACAGGCCTTCAATTTGTATTACTATCAACATATCGTGGCTACCATTGAGTTCTGATAGCTCAAGTCATTATATGAAACCGCCTAAAAGGAGAAATTCATGTATTTGATTAACGTATGCACACACAGTTAAACTGTACATAATTATACTATCAATTATATAAGTTGTTGCTGTGAATTAAAACTGAATACTACTCTAACCCTGCTCTTTAATATTTATGTAGCTACATCCGAGATCCTAAAATTTTCTTCCATGCTATAGTAGTTTGAAAAGTTCTTGAAATGATATACAAAATTACAACTGACCTAATACACTCTGTTTTCATTTTCAATGTAGCATCCTTGTTCACTAATGAACTTAATCGTTCGGTGTTTCAATACTTTGATTCCATCTCGAAAGTTATATCATCCTGGCTTGCAAAATACTAGTCAACTCCGTCTAACACCATTTCGTTTAAAGAATCGCCATTCAACATGAAAAATTATGAGCTTAGAGAAGAGATGGAAGTCTGGTGGAGTCGCATCAGACGAACCAGGCAGGTGTGGAAACAATTCGTTCCTCATTTCCTGTATTTTTACCATAGCAACGACAGATGTTTCAGGGCATGCATTGGTTTAAAGGAAGATGATTTTCTTCCTTGCTAAACCAAGCTTTTTTTCATGTACCTTTTTCTATAAGTTGGTCCAGGAGGTTAGTGTAGCATTTTTCCTTAATTGCCTGACTAGTGGGAAGATAATAAATCATCAGAATCCCTTTCTCATCCCAAAATACTCCTGTCATGTCCACACCATCCGACTGTTTTGCCTTTGCTGGAGAAGAATCAGCATGTTTCCACAACTTTGACTGTTGTTTTATCTTTTGTATATAGTAGTGAACCCACGTCTCATCTGTAATCCCGAACAAGCACAAAAAAATAAATAAACAAGCAAAAATAAAAAATAAAAATCTTGCTGATTTTTCTAAATACAAGCCAAACATTGCATAAACATTTGCAACGTGATGATTTCTTAATCCTCACGTTGCGGTACCCCATTTAGCAATTACTTTTTTCATACCCTATTCCTCAATCAAAATGGAAATATACTCGTTCAGATGATATCTCTATAGCTTCAGTATTTCTCGAGCTACAAAGACAATCTTCAAAGGCTGTTTCATGAATTTATTGCAATCATTTCTGAATTGGTGACTCATCTTGGCTTACCATTACGCTGATCATTTTCTAAGCTCTCAAGACCAAATACAAACGGTTTGGTCTTTTTGGCAACAATTGAATGTGAATGAATGCGTTATAAAAGTGTGCGTGAATTTCATTTGCTCTCTTATCTTAATTTTATAAAATATTTTATAAAATTTTTTTATTTTTAAAAAAAAAAAAAAAAAAAAAAAAAAATCTTTTTACAAACTACACCTAACACATACATACACTCTTCAACCCCGTATCCCCCAGTCCTCTCTGTATATATATATATATATATATATATATATATATATATATATATATATATATATATATATATATATATATATATATATATATATATATATATACATATACATATATTCTGTGTGTGTATATAAATGTAAAATCATAATTTCTGAACATTAAGAATAAATACTTAAGCCAAACCAAAAATAGAAATATAAAAATTGAAAAATGAAAAATAATATATATATTTATTGTATTACTTTCATTTTGCTACTTTTTTTTTTTTTTTTTATCTTTCTAGTTTTGGCTTGATTCCATTATTAATTCTGAATCTTCAGTTACGATTTAATTTCTGAATTTTTTAAAAAAGTTCACTTGAAGAAAATCAGGTGAGAAAGGTAGTATTACATGTGATGTATTTCAAAGTACCGTCTCTAATTTTTTAGTTCATCAATATAAATCTTTTTTAGGTTTTATCAAGCCAGTTTTAGCGGTAAACATGAATTTTTCACTCCGAATAAATACGTATTTTATAATTATTTGTTTTCGAATTGTAATCCATTATAATAATATGGATTATATATATATATATATATATATATATATGGTTATATAGCCATATTGTACAGATTTATAGATGTTAATTTGTCGTAAATAGTAAGCCCTGAGGAAACTGTAAATATTATAGTATAACATGTAATACTTTGTTTTTTTATAGGGATGAAGTCATTTTTGGTTTTACATTTTCCAGTTCTTTGTTCTAGCTTTATTTGTGACATTTGCGCCAAATAATCAATGTGGTACATATTTTTAGTCAATTAAAATAATTCCAAGGTTAAACTTTTAACTTGTTAGTACATTGTATACATTTTTCTTTCAATATTTGAACTTTTTTTTTATTAGGAAGGTATTTGACACCTGATGAGATTTTGGGATTCATGAACCAGTCCATCTACGACGACAGGTATTTTACTTCGGAATTGTTATTGGATTTGCTACTTAATAGAGAAGTTTTTGCTACAGGAACACTAATGAAAAACAGTGTTCTAAAATTAGCAGAATTACAAACAGATCGCGAGATGAAAAGAAATGGCTGTGGTACTATTGATCAAATTGACCTATATGGAAAAAAAAAATTGCTGCATCAAATGGTTTTATAACAGAAGTGTATTGCTATTATCAATAGAAAGTGGTTAACTTCCTATGGAAAAATGTCGTCGATAGTCCAAAAATAAATAAATAAACATAAATATCGATTGCCTTGCAGTTATGAAAAATTACAATAAATTCATTGAAGGTGTAGAATACTTAGATCGTTACATCAACAACTACAGAGTGAAAAATTGAACAAAAAAAAAAAAAAAAAAAATGGACAGTAAGAGTAATTTTACATATGATTGATTTGGCAATGGGTAGTGCTTGGATAGAATATCGACACAAAATAGAAGCTATCAGAGCACACAAAAATGATATCCTCGATAGGATATCTACTACAATTGGGAATTTTCTATTTTTTTTTTTTAATTTGTAGTAGTTTAACCTTGAAGCATCACATGTGATACTTGTCCCCCCCCCCATAACAAAGAAAAATAAAACTAACATTTTTGAACATAATATGCTGGTAATAATAAATTATAATCATTTTTGATGAAAAACAACTGTTATTTTTGTGTCGGGTCTGAGGAGGATCTATATATATATATATATTTTAACCAAAATTCTACTTCCTATTTAGTCTTTGTTTTACGTATTCACATATAATATTTAATCATTATTTTCTAAGATCACCTAACCTTAAAATTTCAATCCTATTTCATTTTCTTTTATGTTCATAGCCTGAATTATTTCATGTGTTCCCCTCAATCTGAAACCTAAAGAATGCTTAATTAGCAATAATAACAATAACTATACAATCAAACCTCAAATTGCTTCAGTCTGGCATCTGTTTGCACTTCAGAGTTTAAGTTCTCTTATTTGATTATGAGCACGTAAAGAATTTTATCATTTGAAAATTTACAGGATTATTCCGACCATCATATATATATATATATATATTGTTGTTCGGAATCATAACAAGTTTTGAATTTTATAATTCTTATACCGACAAAACTTAAAAATGAATACAAAACTTGATAATCTCAAATTTTGATTGATAGTCCCTACCTACTGAAAGCTCAATTACTCGAGAGAGAAAAAAAAAAAAAAACCGAAAATGTGTGTTTTGATGCATTCATGGAAAAGAAAGGCGATTCCAAGGTTCGAATAATTAAAAACAAAATAAATAATTTTGTCGAGTACATATCATTGAATTTTTATACAGAGTGAATGAGTAAATAGAGAATAATATAGTTAAAATTCAAGACACGGTGAAATAAGACATTGAAAAAGAAATGTGTGAGTACAACTCAATAACTAAAGATCTTGAACTTAGTAAATATATGATTGATAGAAAACTTAGAGAAAATGAAAAAAGTCTTGAATATAATTCAAAGTTATACGTTTGTTAATTTGATAAAACGAAGCAGTGGAAAAAATTAAGAAAAGAATTACACAAAATAACTTCATTTCCAGCAAATATTTCATATACAAATTGTTGAAACCTTCAGCAATTGACAGTCCTATTTATCTCATACCGCCAGATCCGTCGTAAAGTGGAGCTGATGCACGTTAATACGTCCCTAATAATCCCATTACTCTGTCACTTTATGTAATATAAATCGTAATAAGAGAGAGAAGTTAATTTAGAAATTATCTTTTTGATGTATTGATTGATTGATTTTTTTTGTGGGATATAGAGCAACAAAGGCAATAATCCCGTTTAATATAGGTGCATTTTATTCAGTAGATGTCAAAGTACTTTAGTTTTTGTGGGAATATTCTGAACAATTGTTTACTAGCTATTATTGTTTCCAAAAGTTCTTTGAAGGTAATATTGTGTTGTGGGTTTATCTTGAGTGTATTCCAGAGATGATTTCTTGGGGGGGGGGGGGTATATTTATTGCAATTTAATAGGATGTTCCAAATTATAGTTATTGAATTATTGACATGCGCTACATGTTGATTATCCTGTGGGTGGAATTTGTGTAAAAGCCCAGGAGTTATTACCATTTTGCAGATGATTCGAGTAATGAGAATTTTCTCTCTTCTACTTTTTGTCCACTTGGATAGTTTGTCTATAGTCGGAATATTTCCCAAATCTTCGAAATATTTACCTGAATAAAAATTTTCTTTGGTTTTAGTCATTCTTTTTCTGTAGATTTTACTATGGGTATCTTCTGGAGCAATCCAGTGGATGTAAATGTTGGACTCCATAACCGATTTTGCGAGTTGGTCTGCCCGATCATTCCAATTAATTTTCAAGATTTTTTTTCTTTATGCCTGCAACAGAAGTCATGTAGTAGTTTTTTGAAGCATCCGTAGCTATTATGAAATAATCTTGGTAGTTATTGCTCACTAATTCATTAAATAATCCTCTGATGATAAAGTAGGCAGATTTTTGTTCTGAAATTCAAATTGATTGGCGTAAATTGTGCAAAGAAATTCTGTGAAATACAGTAATCTAGGGATAGATATTATTTGTTGCCCATTAATATTCGACGTATGAAAAATATTCGAGATGTTATTTTTGTCTTCTTCTAGAATTTTTAAATCTATAATACCTGGACTATTGAGATGCAGAGGAGAAAATTCATCATTCGAAATTTGGGAGATAAAAATTTATTCGCTAACCTTCTTATTTTCTCCGTCAGTATTTCCTAATCAGCTATTTATAAAAGTACAATATTTAGAGTCCATTGTTGTAAACCCAAAGCGATTCTGAGTGATTTGTTTTGAATGGTATTAACAGGTTTGAACTGGTTATCTGACTATTTCTCTTTGATCTATTTGTCAAGCGTTTAAATGCGCTAATATGTTATGTATTCACTTCATCTCTGTAACTTTCACTGTCAATGCGCATGTCATTTTTCTCTATTTAGTGTTTATTTCAGTAAAGTGGGAATGTGGTTACGAAATTGCAATATGTGCCATGTGTGATTATAGATAAGAGTTATTCTCGAAAATATCACAATTTGATTGTTTCCATAAAAAATCTGAACATGTTCTGTCGTTAATTAAAAAATCTAAAACCTAATGAAAGTGAATATTCATATTTATTTTTTGGCGTGAAGTTTGAAAAGGCTGAAGGTTGAAATGGGAAAATAGATTCATGTAAACACTCTTCTCAGATTACCTTTCGATTGCAGAGACATACTTACACGTCTGAGGTTGCATTAGTTACAAATGAAATCAGTTTTGTAATATGTAGCATTTATTTACAATATTTTAAACGACAGGCGAGAGAACTCCGGAAATCAGATAATTTTAAATTATTGGCGAGAGATCTCCAGAAATCAGATAATTTTAATTTATTAGTAACTGGCTAAAAATGTCTTTATTGTATAATGTGAAAACATTTTTGCCCAATTAATGCATTTAATGTCTATCAGTCAGTGTTTTTTGATGCCATCAAGAAGATTCTCTTTTCACCATCTTAAAATGTACAAGATATGCATTATTTTATCAATGTTTGAAATACTTCTAAGTATTCGACATGTAGAAGCTAGACTTCATACAAATGAATTTGCTGTACATATTCAAGGTGGTGAAGATATGGCAGAAGAGATTGCTAAGAAATATGGCTTTGTAAATAAAGGACAGGTAATTTTCCCCCTTATTTCATTTCTTATAGTTATATTGGTTCATGGAACTAATGTATATTCATTTTAATGAATTTTAAGATACCAGTTTTCATAACACTGATTTGCTTCATGAAATTTTAAATTTTTTTTATTTAAATGATACTTAGATTTATTGTAGAACAATAACTATAGTTTTTATTATTGTAACATTTTTTTAAGTAATTTAAGCATCCATAAGTTATAATTCTTTAATTTCATCACCTTAGAGTCTGGAATAAATTGGACAATATATGGAATTGGACCTACTGAATTGATAACTTATTTCATTTTAATTTCATGCATAACTTAAGAGAATATGCGGAAATATACATTATCGAAGTACATTTGGAGCAGCTTTAGTATCACCCACCTGCTGAATTTGGCACCAAGTATCATGTTTTAAAAAAGGGTTTCCATCAATGTTTCCAACGTAATTCCATGTTCAGAAAATAAAAATATATTTTACAAATTGAGGATATTTTTAAGGGTACAAATATAATGCTGAGTTTAAGATTCTTTTTGTGATGTTTATGTTTTAAAAATTATTTGTACCACCTGGGAATTTTTGTGTGTGCATCTCTCTATGATATTTCAATAATTTTTCTGAACTGTGAAAGAATTTTTTAGTTAAAAAGTTCTTCTTTCCCTTTAAGTTGAATATGGACATGATTTTTCAGATATATTTTCTTATAGGTACTATTTTTAAAAATATTTATATATATATAAAATATTTTACTCTTCATATAGAAAACAATTTGCAAGATATAGTGAACCTGATCTTTAAATGATAATATTGTATATTTTCTTTGAAACAATTATAGAACTTCATTATTTTGGAAATTTAATTCTTTTTCTTTATTTCATATAAAAAAACTATTTCTTAAATCTTAGGTATTGCTTTGAGTGCCATCCAATGAGGTGTGGTATGGGTTGGATACAAATTATCATTTATCGCCAAACTTGGTGGTATTTTTTGGCGAAAAATTTAGGTGGGCAATATTAAAGCTGAGCCGTACAATTAAATAACATATATGGTGTAGTTCAAAATATTTTCACTTATTATTCATCATAATTCATTCTTTTTTTTTTTTTTTTTTTTTATAAAAATGTATTATTCTTTGAAAATTTGATTACATAATTAAGTTAGAAAATTCGCATTTAAATTCTGGCTTTACTATTTAATTTACTGGGTCATTTTCTTACAGCAAATGATTTTAACAGTATTAGATGCATGATGTTCTAATTCAGTTTGAATTGTTAGCAGAGACTAAAATAATTTTAGGTTTTTCAGTGTTTAATTTTTACTATTAAATGTTTTTGATAACTATGAAATACCTCTAATTCATGCTTGTTACAGTTTGAAAAAAAAAATGATCTTTCACTCATGGTAAACTATATATTATTATGATGAAAGCTTTTGAAATTGCAAAAATGGGAAATGAACTCACAAGTTACAATTGAAACAATAACTAAGGAGCAAAATCCACATTTCTACACTTCAAGAGAAAAATTGTTTTAAATTAATATTGTTCAAGTAGTCAATATATTACTTACCGAGATGATCAACATAAAGAAGTGTCTTTCATTGAATTTTGTGCAATTCAGGTCACTACTGAAAAATGGATCATCTTATAAAGGTATTTAACTGAGGAGGCTGGTCAACTTGGAGGTTTTATTGTATATGTTGAAATTGAATGTCATGAATCTCTCAGTTATACTCGATTCTATTGTATATTAATTTATTCTGTATTTTGAAATTCAAACCATGAACGTTTAAAGTTGTATTAACTTATGCAGATTTCTTTCTTTATACAAAAATCTAAGTTAAGTGTTGGATTTTTAAATTAAAAGATAATATCAAACTGCTCAGTGTGTTTCTGCATTGCTAAATTAAATAAAATTAATCCATGTCGATAGATAGAAATAATTTAAACTTTCCAGAGTTGAGGAACTGACATAGAATAGTATGATTTATGAAATTTCGTATAATCTATAGAAAAAGTATGCTTATGTTGAGTGTTTTCTCAGATAATGTTTATCCAAGGCAGATTTTGCAGAATGTTCCATCCAGGCTGTTCTTTAGATTTGAAATTAAGATCCTATGTATCATCATAATTGTATATTAATTTTTGACTGCAAAATGGTAGAAATTTTTTTATTAATCAATGTAAAAACAAAATGCTAGTGTAAGCTTTTAATTACAACATTGATACCTGTGAAATAAGATATTTTGTTAGGAGTTCCTTATGCCGATTATTTTTTTTAGTCTTTTATTTTTAGAACTAGAATGAGTAGTCTTAACATTTATTACTTCTATTTCTGAAGCTTGGTATAAAATTTTGTAGTGTGTATCTAAGTATGAAATTATCTTTAATGGAAGATATCAAGCACAGTAAAGTGTAATTTAGTAAATTGTTACAAGTATTTATCAGATGCAGGTCCTATTCAATATAATTATGTAAATTAAACATAAATTTTTTAAAGAAAACTTCGATGAATTCTGTTTTCTCTTTGATTTACTGTCTAAGTCTTAAAACCATCATAAACAGTTGCAATATTTAAATTATAACTTTAATGTAATTTTTAAATTAAAAACTAACAAGTTTATATTAATTTATAAAGCTAACATTTTATAAAGTTAAATTTTGTATTTACTTTTAAAACAATTTAATAACCTCATGTTGTTTCTTAGTGCAAAATTTGTAAAAATTATCAATAAAAAGTATAACCCACATTTAAAAAAGTAGGTTATATGATTTTCACTATCAAAAGAAAAAACACTAATTTTTTTTTTTTTTTTTTTTGAAAATTTTATTTTGATTTTGAAATTTGAGAGATTTTTTTCTAATTAATACATCAGTTTTATCATTTTCATTTTGTGTTGCAACATAAAGTATTGTATTTAATTTTGATTCTCTTTCTTTTATGATCAGGACTTTGAATGAATTTCTTTCATTATTGAAAATAACTGCATACTTTCATAAGATTTATTGTGCAGTTTTGCAAAAAGTAAAAAATAAATAAATAAATAAATATGTGTAAAATCCTGCTAATCATTTTGACCAAACCAAAAAAAAAAAAAAAAAAAAGATTGGATTGATGTAAGTTTGACTGAATTGCTCCAAATTTCATGATTGTTGGGATTTTACACAAGTAATGAAATTTTAAAAGTTCTTCTGCCAAAATTTTATAGAGAATTAACTATGCTAATTGCATTATATAATTTTTTTTTGTGTGCAGTTTAATGTTAAAATTACTTACTTTTCTAATCCCTTCTCAAAATTTTTGACATACGTTGAAGTATAAGCTAAATAATAATGGTTTATTTTTAAAAATAGCTTGAAATCAGAAAACTTTTTTATCATTTAGTTTTCAATTCTTGCATTTGAGGAGTCATTTTCTGTATGTTTTATTATATTATTTAATGATATGAGTATTTTTGAAAATACTAACAATTGTATTCTCATTATGTTGAGAAATGTGGATTATGTCATTTGATCGAAATGTGGCTTTGAAATAAGCAATAAGAAAAATATTAAAAAAAAGTAATGAACATTGTACGGAAATAAAAAATGGCTTATAATTTCATAAAACATGCATTTAATTAACTTGGAAATATATAAGGTTGGAAAAAAAATAAAGGTATTTGTTTTTATCTTTTATTGCATTTTCTTTTGTACCAAAAGTCTCAGCTTCTGTGCATTTATGTTTCTCTACATCTCTTAGTACTCCTTTCTAGGGAAATCAAACAGCCATGGATGCAAATCTTTGTGAAATAATTTTTAATTTGCTAGAAGTATTCATTTTGTTTAATCAATATGAAAAAAATGTTTAAACTTATTATTATTATTTTGAAAATTTGTTGTATTTCACTGAATTTGTATTAGTTTTTTTGGCTTGCTATTTTTGTGGGATTAGGAAATGAGGTATATTATTCAATATAGGTTAAAAATACTTATTTTTGTACATGCATTTTTTATCCTCTTTCTTTTAGCTCTATAGGAAGCCACAAAGAAAATATGATTAAGGATCATTCATAAATGGCAAAATAATTTTAAATATTTTAATACCTTATTTTACTATATTAATACTTCTAGTTATTGGCTTGGATCTGTAAAGGAAGATTTGAGGAAGAAAAATCAATTTTTCAGATTATACATAGCTGTGAGAATGACAAAGATATTCTTCAAGACTAACATCACAAGTAGAATAAAAAAGCTTTTATTTCACTTCATATCAAACCTTTTTTTTTTCCTTCAAAAAATTTCTTCCCTATTCTCTTCTTATGGAAATGAAAAGTCTGGGTTA